>NW_018921690.1:56156-77193 GCF_002207925.1 Prunus avium | reverse complement strand
GGGGGGGGGGGTGTTGGCTGGAACACGTCATCTACCTCATTGTCAAGCAGAAAACAACAGTAAGATTTAAAGGAATAATTCCCTGCAGCCTCAAGACGTCAATTTCTCGTGTCAGCCCTTGCTGTGGAGCCAAACCTATTCTAATCTTGATATAAAAGATGATAGCTCCCCTAACTCAACATCTCATAGATTCCTTCGAAAACCAAAGTCCCAATTCAAAGGGTGCAGTAATAGAATTCAAAAGACTGGAAATATTCTTGTTGTGATATCTAGACAAATTATAAAGTCTGGAAAATAAGTTTTGCAAAGAGCTTTCTCCGAACCACACATCTTCCCAAAACTTAATTCTATCCCTTCTTCCCACCCCAAACTGACGACACCCTGAAAAAGAACTATAACCTTGAGATATCTTTCCAAGGATTTCTACTTGAAGCTTTCATAACTATCTTGGTATCCCAGCCATTTTAGCTAAGCCCGTGCTTGCTTCTAATCACTGCATGCCAAAGGGATTCTCTTTCAAGTGGAAATCGCCAAAGCCATTTCCCCAGCAATGCCTTATTTTTGACTAGCAGATTGCCAATACCCAGACCTCCCTTCTCTTTTGGCCGAGAAACCACTTCCCATATAATAAGATGATCCTTCTTACCATCACCCACACCTGCTCAAAAGAAATTCCAAATCAGTCTTTCCAGTTTGCTAGCCACTCCTTTTGGAATCTTGAAAAGAGACAAAAAGTATGTTGGAAAACTTCCGAGGACAGACTGAACCAAAGTCAATCTGCACCCTCTTGAAAGGAATGTTGATTTCCATCTTTGCAATATTTTCTCAACTTTTTTGCTGACCGGATTCCAGAAAGTTTCAGCTTTTGGATAGGAAGTCCCAAATATTTAACGGGCCACAAACCAACTCAGCATCCCCACAAATTAGCCAGTCTTTCTAATTTTCCTTCCTCCATATTAATTCCCATTAAAGAGCATTTGATCTCATTCAGTTTCAGACCTGATACTTCGCAAAAACAATCCAACACATATAACAAATTAACCCATCCATATTCGTTGCCAGATAGGAAAAACAGTGTCATCCGCGAGGACCCTGGCACAACTGAATGCAAGCACTGATGCACACGTACTTCTATAATAGAAATTTAACAATAAAGAACACCCAACTCCCACGTCGGGCAAGACAGGGCAGCAGAATTCCCACATCTGTATTGTAGGCCAGCGGCTAAACCCAGTGGCCCCTTTGTTCAGTTTTCCAATAATACCCTTGTTTTTTTAATTACAAGTTAATAGAAAATTAGTAATTCGACAAAAAAGAAAAAAAAGAAAAGTAGTAATTGAAGGTTATAACAAGGGTGAGTTAGTCCAAGAAAAGTGCATTAAATGCTTTCCCGGATGGGTCTCTCCTTATTAAAAAAAAAAAGAGCTTAGCAGATGGGGGAAAAATTTCCAAGGAGAGCCAAGCGTATGAAATTCTCCCCTACATGGTAAGTTCATACCCATGAGTCAGGTATTACATTCCCAAGAGTGTGCTTACCACACACGGGAATACAGTTTCATATCCATTCCCAAGTTTCTAAACCTTGAACCAAACGAGCCCTAATAGAGAAAGATCAATACTAATGGCCTGTTTGGTAACTTTCATTTATAGTTTTCAGTACTTTTATTTTTATTTTTATAATAATGAAAGAGATCATGGAAAACATATGAGAGAAATAATAAAAACTAATATGGAAAATGATTGAAAAGGGCGAGCTGAATTTTCCCTGCAAAACTAAACTACAGTGGCTACTCTGCCACTGCAAAAGGTATATATATATATATATATAATAAAAAGGCAACAAACACCATTTTTATGGCATTTTGCAATCAAATACACAAAAAGCAACGAAGGGGAAATTACTTAAAAAATATTCAAAAAGGCTGCATCCAAGTTAAGCAGCAGAATATTTACCTTTGAGTCAAACTCCTGAACCTCCTCAATCAACTTAAAACATGACTCCCAACAGATAGGGAGAAGGTCGATGAATTCTCTTTCGGAAAAGCTAGCATCTTCAATATGCAAACACAGAGACCTACAGGCTGCTAACTAAAATAAGAAAAGCACACACTTAAGTAATTAAACTAGGGACAGCAACCAAATTTAGCAGCTTTTAATAACCTCAGAGCAATGAATGAAAAACAATGAAGAGACAACATTTACATTAGAAAAATGTGCATACCCTAACAGATAGGTCCCTGTCCTGTAGCAATCTGATCAAAGCACAATAAACTGGCCTTTTTGTGTCCTCTTTAATCTACCAATAAAATGAAAATAAAATAAAATAAAAATGACTCATTTTCCATATTTTAGTAGACATATGACAAATAAAATGGCTAACAGCTATAAAAAATGGCAAATAAATAAATCAAGGATCAGATTGCCATAATAAATATCACAAGAGCAGATCCATTGATTCTTGCAAAGCTCCATATCCATCAAAAGAGCACTCAAGGAAGGTACAATCAGAGGACTCCACCCCCTCTATACCTCCACAACTTATGCAACAGTTTACTAAGTGCAGAAATAAATATCAAGGGAAACAAAAGAAAACAAGTCCTAATAACAAATTAAAACTGGCAAAACTTCATTATTATCTCCATAAATGTTTTTTATCCTAGAAAATTACTTAGGAAAAAGTATACATCCATATGGAAGGAAATGACAAGTTCATCACCAATATTATTTCCTTATTCATAAGAGCAAACTGGACTTGATGGCACAAACTTTGCCTGCAACATACATCAAATCTTCATTACATCTGTACACTTCTTCCCTTTGAGATAGAGTGCAATTAACAGCACATTGCATCTCTCTCCAACATTGAAAGATTTAGTCTTATATATAATGTTTCTAACTAGATACTTCCCCTAATCTATCCATTCCCTGAACGTGAAAGATTAAAGAATGGAAAATCAATACCATTGTGTCGGCACAAGAAAGTATGGTTAATTATGATTCAAGGATATATGTTTAATATTATATACAACATCCAGTGAGTATATTATGGTACCTCAGAAACCCATTGTCCCAATATTAGTGCAACTTTCCGATGGATGATACGCATATTTGGATGATCATTTGAGAGTTCAAGGGATAATGCACCATTAAACCTGCAACGGTAAAAGCAACCATGGAGTTATGTCCCAACAACTTGTGACTGCTATCAGGTCAAAAGTTCGCTAACAGATATGTGACTGCTATTAGGTCAACTCATAGTCATAGTGCAATTATGGACCATAACAAACCAAAAGCAACCATGGAGTTATGTCCCAACAACTTCTACCTCTACAAGCATGTCAAGAATTTTGGTTTTTCTTTTCCTTTATTTTTCAAGCCTATATTGCATCCTTTCTTTTTCATACAGGAAACCCTATTTTGCAGCCTTATATTATCCTATAGCAAGTATGACACTCAAACATGTTACGAGTGAAATATTCAAGAGTCTAACAAAAGAGCACAAATATACAGAATGTAATCTCCATAAATCAAGGAAAAATAAGTAACTTGCCCTACCCTAAATCAATTTTCTCAAAATTTGTGGAAATAGAACAAAACAAATTGCACATGTGCATGCTTGAAGCCACAAACCCACCCTCCATACAAACAATACAGTATGCGAGTTCTAAGAAATAAATCAGTTTAACAAATCACCACAATAATATATATGCCGCAACAATTCAATGGTTCCTAAATTTGGATAACCTATACAAGACATATGAATAAATGAATGGATATCCGTGTAATGAATAGACATACCAATCTTTAAAGCTCAGATAATTTGAGAGCTCGTAGTAAACATATGCAGCAGCACCATAAGCAGCATCTTTAAGAAGCAACCCTGGGGTTATTTCAGTCACTGAAGTTGGGCAACCATTCATTGCCTCTTTAAGGATGGAAACCACAACAGGACCTAGGAGCTAAAATTGATAAATCAAGATCACATAAGCACAAATTTCTGAAACTTAAAATATAAAATATAAAAAAATTTAGAACTAATAATGTTCTGATAAAACCATGCAAAAACGCAGAAATGCACCAACCTGGCTGTGGTTTTCAAACAGAACAATGTATAAAGCTTCAGCACATGGCCTTAATTTTTCTGTCCACTGAACCATATCCTGCTCATGATGGAAAGATTCAGGACTCTGGTACCACTCCTCCAAATCATTTGTTGATAGAACAAAATACCTGCAACATATTACCAAAATAAGTATCCAAAGAGCATATCTAATAATTTCATTGTACCTTAAATAGAACCATAAGCTCTAAAACCCAAATCCTTGCATCTCATTGCCATTCTGGCTCTACCATGACTGTAATCAATTGAATCACTCTATTCTAAATATAATGAAAGCTTTGAAGTCACTCAAACAACGGAAGAAAAAAAAAACTTGTACACTATAAAAAGAAGGCGCACAATCACATCCAGGAGTCTTCCAAGATTCCCTCACACACCACATAGTGCCCACTTAAATACGTGGAACTCCCCATGGAAATGTTAGAGCACCATGACATTGAAGTTGTCATAGACAAACTAATGAATCATTTAAATAGTAAGATATAGGTAAGGATTTTTAACTGCAAAGGTCCCTGAACTTATACCCAAGTTTCATTTGGTCCTCTAACTTTTTTTAGTCAATTTGGTCATCCAGCTCTCTCCGTCATGTTAATTGAGTCCTTCCGCCACATTCCATCAATTTGGCTGTCTAATTGAGGGGTGAAACTGTCAATTTGAGCACAAGTATCTTCTAAAACGACCTACCCAGCTCTCTACTGCCCATTTCCCTCCACAATCCCTTAGACTTTCCACCAAATTGAAACCATAAACCTTAAAATCAAGTCTGGAGCTTGATCAAAGTACTGTAAGTTAAAGCTAATAAGTGCTTTAGCTTCAATCTTCAAAGCACGAGAGATAAATGAATGACATAGAACTCTCTCTCTCTCTCTCTCTCTCTCTCTCTCTCTTGTTGGGTTCTTTAAAATGGGTTTTGTCTATTAAGCAGATTCATATTCAATGGAAACCAAATAAAAAGAAAAAGAAGCTCTGCCTTGCTGAATTGGGATAGATAGGTGAACTAGGTTTCAATTTGGGGGTAATTCCAAGAAATTATGGAGGGAAATGAGTAGTAGAGAGCTGGGTAGGTCGTTTTAGAAGATATTTGTGCCTAAATTGACGGCTCAAACAGACAGCCAAATTGGATGACTGTAATGAAAGGACCCAATTGGCACGACTGAGAGAGTTGGATTACCAAATTGACTATAAAAAAAAGGTTGGAAGACCAAAATGAAACTAGGGTATAAGTAAAAACACTATATGTGAGTAAAAAGATAAATTACCCCCCCTTCTCTCTCTCCTTCTTCCTCTCCCTTTAATGAAACAGAGGTTAGAATATCATTACCTTCTTATTAATATGTTACACAAGACCACTATACGTTCACTTGTCATAAGAGAAGTCAAGACACCACTGACTGCACCAGATATGTTTTTCTTCATTTGCTCCAGTGTAACCACGTTTTCATCCATCACCCGACCAGTGAGACTTGGCTTGTACTCTTTACATTCCAACACACACTTAACCATTACCATACATTGAATAAGAAACTGCTCAAACGATAACACATCTGGTTCAGGCTCTGTTATCTTCTTTAAACAGAAATCGACTACAGTTGGAAGGACACATTTATCACTAAATGAGTAAGGATGCCTTCCTTGAATCGCAATTAAAACCTTCATCAGCTTGGTACATGCCCTCTTTAGGAAGTCCCAAAATTTAGGATGTCCTTTCTGAAAGGAAGAATCTGGAAAAAGGCAACATTACATTTCCGGAAAATGTTGTTAAACAAAAGCATATTTGCAACCATAACATACATATATGTATCCAAAGTAGTTATTCAAGGTGGCTTCAGCTTCCTTTCTACCCAAAAGATGCTGCCATTAATTAGAAGGGAAAAACTGACACCTGAACAAGTCTCTCTGACTAAATAATGCAAATTAATGGATCTTAAACACCAGTTCACAAACTGAGACCCTTAACGAACTTGGGAAAACAGAGACATTTGGAAAACAAATGAAAGGTTTAAAGATTTTTTATGGAGAGAGAGAGAGAGAGAGAGAGAGAGAGAGAGAGAGAGAGAGAGAGAGAGAGAGAGAGAGAGAGAGAGAGAGAGAGAGAGAGAGAGAGAGAGAGAGAGAGAGAGAGAGAGAGAGAGAGAGAGAGAGAGAGAGAGAGAGAGAGAGAGAGAGAGAGAGAGAGAGAGAGAGAGAGAGAGAGAGAGAGAGAGAGAGAGAGAGAGAGAGAGAGAGAGAGAGAGAGAGAGAGAGAGAGAGAGAGAGAGAGAGAGAGAGAGAGAGAGAGAGAGAGAGAGAGAGAGAGAGAGAGAGAGAGAGAGAGAGAGAGAGAGAGAGAGAGAGAGAGAGAGAGAGAGAGAGAGAGAGAGAGAGAGAGAGAGAGAGAGAGAGAGAGAGAGAGAGAGAGAGAGAGAGAGAGAGAGAGAGAGAGAGAGAGAGAGAGAGAGAGAGAGAGAGAGAGAGAGAGAGAGAGAGAGAGAGAGAGAGAGAGAGAGAGAGAGAGAGAGAGAGAGAGAGAGAGAGAGAGAGAGAGAGAGTTCATGTTATGATGGTTTAGGATGAGGACATCTTTGTCAAACCCATTAGCGCTTACCAACGAAAGAGATGGTAGAGGAAACCATTTAATTCAGTCTTCAAATCCTGCAATTCTGGAGCAGCTTTCTTTTGTTGTTAGTTTCCTAGGTTCTCTAAGTTTTCCAAATTTCAGTAGGATTTCTAAGTTTCCTATTTTAGTTGGATTAGGATTTCTTTCCTAGAATAAGTTTAATTTCCTTTTCATTCTAGGGTTAGATTATTATAAATACCCCCCTATGTAATTCATTATGGAGATTTGAGATTTGAGTTATTGAGTAAAGTTTATTTTCCAGAGATTGGAATTCTTGGTGTGAAGCCAAGTACGGGTCTGAAGCCCCTGGAGTGATTCCAGACCTATCCTTATTCATTTAGGGCACGTTTGGTTAAGTTTTAAAGGGTTGTTTTCATTTTAATAGAACAAAAACACAGCAAGAACCTGTTCAGCAGGCCAAAAGCAGAAAACACTGAGAAAGTTTTCATAAAATGAAAACAAGTTCATGTGTACTTGTAGAAAACAGAAAAAAGATGTTTTCATTCTCACGGGAAATGCTCAAAACAGGGGAGGTTGAAAAAGAACAGTTGCTGCTGCTCACTGTCGTCAATCTCTCGCTCAATCTTCTCTCCCCATCAGAACAAAAAACAAAAATCTTCGCTCCCCCTCGCTCACCCTTCTCTTCTCTCCTCCTTTCTCAACCCAACAGCCACCACCCAATAGCCACTACAGGCCAATCGAACCACAATCACCACAACAGACCAGCCACCTGCTAATCGCACCACCACCAAGTCAAACCCAATCGACCCTACCATCAATACCACCACCCACTAAGCAAATTGTCATGGGGGGAGAGGGGGGGGGGGGGGAGAGAGCGAGAGAGAGAGAATATCAGGCCTTGGATGGGAAGGAAGAAGAAAAGAGAAGGAGAGAAGAGGAAGAAAGAAAGGAGGAGAAAAAGAAAGAGAAAGGGACGGTGTCGGCTGAAAAAATAGAAAAAATAAAAGAGATAAAGATAGTTTTAACTTTTAAAAAACAATTTAATTTTTTATTTGTTAAATTATACATTTAAAAAAATATCTTTTTAGAACATAAATTTGCAAAAATACACTTGAAAAATAACTCACATATTATTATTCTCAAATTGTACTACCAGACACGTTTTCATTGTTTTTGTTTTCTGAATCTGTTTTCTAATTAATCTACCAGACACATTTTCAAATCCTGAAATTTGCTTGAAAATGCAAATTCGTTTTCTTGTTTTCATTCTTTGAAAATATTCTAAGAAAACATTCTCCGAAAACGTTACCGAACGGGCCCTTAATTTTCTGTTTTCATTGTTTTCACTTCCGGTAAACTACCTAAATCTATAATTCACCCATATCCTACATCACATTATCCAGAAAAACCGTTTACAAAGCTTCTTCTCGACATAATTTATATAGAAACAATTTTGCTGAAAAATTAGACAGGAGAGCAGATCTCACAGTATGGAAGAAATGACTGAATGGCATTCAAGAGCACGGGCGAGACCTCCTTCACTGGCCGGACCTCCTACAAAACACACACAGATGAGTTACGAACGATAATTGTGTACCACCATATTGATGAAAAGTGTCGGTGCAGCTGAGATAATGGTAAGACACCACCACAAATATTTTTTATCTTTTGTGTTTTGGTTGGGGGTGTTAACTACCTGTACACATTTTGCATCACTTGGAAACCCTGAAACTACTAACTGGCGTATTATCTTTAAGCACAACAGCCATCGCTCACAAGTTAGATAAAGCTCATCCTGATGTTGCTCAAATGTATTTGAGTTGTAGCTTTCAGAAAGAGTAGAAAAACCGTGCAATATTGTTTGCACATCGCTCTGCCAAAGGTGCCAGCTATAATCAAAGAAATGAGATGATATCTGCACAAAAAAAAAATCCATAAGTACAAAGGTTTCGTATAAGATGTTCATAAGGTATACAAGTAAAACACCACCTTCAGAATAAGTAATATATCTGTGTGTGCAGACTTTAAGGACCTTTCTTTGGTCAATATCTGTAAAGCTTCAAAATTCACTACAAAGAAACAAATGAAATTAACAGGCAGTTGCCGTCCTAAATAAATTGACTTCGAGTCCATCCTCATAAGGAAGCTCAACTTCAGTAGTCATCCCCATCACCAGGGGCTTGGAAATCAAGAGTCTTGATTCAAAACCAG
This sequence comes from Prunus avium, assembly GCF_002207925.1. The sequence goes on along the minus strand of NW_018921690.1, from coordinate 68,305 downwards.
ATTTGGCAGAAACAGTGTAGAGCATGAGGTTCAAGATCCTCCCTGCCCACACATCCCCTTTAAAACAAAGGATTGTGGTGGCCCCTAATTTTTCAACAGCAGAAACATCTCTCTACTCTACAACAGGTGTGCAGCTCTGGTTGGCTGCTTAAGTATGTGGCTATCAGAAAGCTAGGCTTCATAAGTTGCCCAACAACAGAAAATAAATAATAAGGTTCATGACCACTAATTAAATTGCATGACCCCATATACACACACACACACATATTTAACATATCTGTATTTTATTAATTATAATGATACATATCTGAAAGGCTTACGCCTCGACTCGATGACATGCCTTGGACAACACTGCTTCACACTACACCTAATAAAGCTCAGAAATCGAGCCAATCACGATCTTCTTCAACAAAAGACCTTTGAACTCATTAGTAAGAGAGAGAAAAAAAATGTTTTTAGTCATTCTGAAATTTCTTAGAAATTTTTATTGGTAGCTTGTCACACTTCACGAGAGCATACATCCAGACTATAAAAAAAGTCCATGCCACAGGGGCTGTCCACATTTACGAGCCATGTGCTCCTTTACAATTAAGGCAACAGATTAACACTACACATCGCCTGCTCAGAGACTAAAACAAATTAACCAGATTAACAGAGAATTAAAATCTCAATTAGAAAAGACTGCTCCTTAAAAGATATGATTGGCAGCTCAAGGAATATTTTACTGTTGCTCAAGAATGAAAACCACAAAATGATATCCATGTTTAACTATTACAGGAATGAAAACTGAAAAATGGGATATCTAGCTTAATCCCAAATATAAATAACCTTTTAATGCCATACGGAAGACACATTTAGAAACCCAAGCCTCCTTAACCACCCGAATAAGGTTTTAACACCAACACCTGACCACACCTCAACACATTGTTGATTTCATAATACAATAATTCGAGAAAATGGAAGACATCCTGTGTTGTAGAAAAATGGAGGAAATAGTACTGTAGCCTATACCTCTGCGAAGTTCTTTTGGTCTGAGATCAGTCGCTTAGTGGACAATTCCTTCAAAGTTCGAAAGAGAGTCAAAAAAATCCTGTGGGAAGAAAGAACATCTGTTGATTGAAGCTTCTGTGCTAAAACAGAAAAGAGCTCTGGCCTGAACATGTCATTAGGTTGATAGATCAGTACAAGTTTTACACTTGTTATAGGAACATTCAAAATATGTCAGGGGACTGAGGTTTGAAACCCAATATTCAACAATAAACATATCATTTGCACATGCGCAAACTCAGCAAAGAAGAAAAAAAAAGGCATATGGAGTTTGCAAGTCTTGATAAGAACAAATCAAACTAAACAAGCCATGCTCACTTCTAAAGTATTTCATAATCCAGCCATCTGCTTATCCTACAATTACTAAGCCATTGTCTGCAACGTGAACACAAGCTTCTTAAACTATATGAAAAATTCATATATTTCCTCATTCAGTTCTCTCTAGGGTAATTTTTCTTTCAAACTGTAGGCAAAATATGGGATTCACGTCCAGTCTGACTTTCTGCAGCATCATACACCTTAGAATGTAGATCTTTATATCGTTCTCTTTTATAAAAAAAACAGAAAATTCATGCAAGGCTAATTCATGTAATTTGTGTCCCTAATCTTCTTTCTTTCCCCTAGTTCCCGTTTCTTCTAAGCAGTTGATGAAAGAAATATAACCCTATAACATCCCATTATGAAGTTCTCATAGCACCACAAAGCTCAACCAGATTATAAGTTTAGAACTTTCCTGCAAGGTCTATTTTAAAAAAACATAGAAGTTGAGGTTACAGTAAAATCATACCATTCTTTGGGGTAATCTATACGAGCAATTTTGGAAATGAGCACAGCCAACATTTGCGCTATCTGTGTTGGACAAAATGAAGAGAACGGGAAATTGGTAACAGCCAAAGTTGAGTAAACGTCTAAGTTATAATATGCTGAAACATAGAGAGGAGGGGCAGGTGGGGGAAGTGGGAGAGAGACAGAGAGCTCATATCTTATTAACATCAAACGTATTAAAAGTAAATGCAAACAGAATTTCCTGAACATCTAAATCCCTAAAAACTAAATTGCCCCATCTCCTATTGAAGAGGTGAAATTTTAAACCCTTGGGGTTAGCCCAAGTGGTGAGTTAGAGTGGGGAAATGGGTTAGAGGTAGGAGAGGTCAAATGGTTCAATCCCTTCCAGTGTAAAATTGAAAAAATAAAAAGAGGTGAAAATTTAACTTAATTGATGGGCAATTAACGAATAAAAATGAACTCAAAAAAAGTTAAAATGGTAGCATACTGTTTTCTAATGCCAGTAATGTTGGGTGTGGCACTAATCTTCATGAAGGATCTTTATGAAGATAATAAACTCATACCTTGAATCCATTTAGGATATCTTCAATTTTTTTTTTTTCAATAGGAAATAAAAAACTTTAATAAGAAGAAGAAGAGATATAAGAGAAGAAGGACAAAAGTGAAGCTGGTGTATACCAACCCTACAATTACAAACACAAAAAGAAAAGGCGGGTTTTACCTGATAGTTCTCTTCTCTAAAGTGTGATAAAAGTTTTTGTCTAAGATGTATTTTCTCCTCGTTGCTGATTCCCCTGAAAACACACACAGAAAACAATAGAGCGAACACAGATAGCAATAAATATGAGTGAACTGAAGTAGGCAATCGTGTTTGCTAATGAAATAGATGATTAATACACTTACGAGGAATCACGCCTGTGCCTCCAATAGCGATTAACACTATTCTTGAAATACACTGAAGCCATCAAGCGAACATCTACACGCGGTACCAAATCCTTGGCAGTTATGACTTCCTGCATAATTTTCTATTTTCAGAAATGTCCACGAACAAGATCGCATTCCGCATTTGACCTAAAACCCTAAAGTAATACGACGGAGAAAGAAAACAGCTGCTTACCATGAGACAAGAGCAGAAACCAGGCCTGGCCTCCGACTGAGAGAGCGCCGCCTCTGCCGGTTTGCGCACACTATCGTCACCACTCAATGAGTTGGTCAGCAGAGAGTACATGGCTGGTAGGTCAGACGCGGAGAGCGCCATTGCTTTACACCTCTCCCTCTCTCTGACTCTCCCGGCTAAGCAATTTTTTGCTACACCCACTTAAGCAATCGATGAGGAATTTTGTTTATTTTTTTGGGGCATTTTTTTGGTGGTTAACTTTTGAGATTTTCTATTCACCACATGTTCTAAGTTCACCCCATTTTTTAATTTAAATTTTCATAATTTCTAAGAAAACCCCACTGTCTTCCCAAACTACCCTTAAATACACCCCAAACTGAAAAAAATGAGAAATAAAAGAGATTTTCTATTTAAACCCCACAATTTTCTTTGTTCCCAGCAGAAAAAAAACACAAACATATGGAACCCTAAACCCTTAGGTATTGTTGAGAGAGAGAGAGAGAGAGAGAGAGAGAGAGAGTTTGTAAGAAAAAAATACAAACAAATGGAACCCCAAACCCGAAATTTAATACTTTCTAAAGAAAAAGAACAACTTTACCTCTCTCCAAGAACTGTAACTAGAATTCCAACACTTAGGTATTTTTGAGGGAGAGAGAGAGAGAGAGAGTGAGTGAGTTTGTAAACAGGAAGTTGGGGTGTGTGTATAGATATAGTAGAGTTAATTATTAAGTTGGATTACCTTTTTTGCCTTTTTACACAATAATAAAACTTACAGCTTAATGATTTAAGTATTGGGGGTGAACAAAGAGAAGTGCTGGGTTTAAATAGAAAATCTCTAACTTTTTTTTCTCTCCGTTTTTTCACCCAAACTCCTAAAACCCTTTTGTAGAAAGTAAATTTGATTTTCATACGATTGTAGATAACCTTTCTACATGACTTATTTATTCATGTTCTTTTATTTCATCGGGATACTAGCCTCACCTAGGCGTCTGAAAAAATACAACTGCAAAAAGTTTTGTACGCACTATCCCATTTGGTTCACGGAACGAATTTGATGGGAAATGGAACATTCTTTTCCCACATTTGATAATGCTGGGAAAGTAACCGGGAGATATCGCTTTATTTTCTTTTCCATGTTTGTTTTGAGTAGGAATGGAAAACAAAGTTTGTATAAATTTTCAATTATACCCATATTAAATAATAATAATAAAAAGAATGCATTTATGATATATTGTAATTCTAAATTGTTAATGGTGACAAAATTGTCATGAAAAATATTTATTTAATATTGGCTCATTTTCCCAAACTTTTCCATGAGGGAAAACAAAACCCAAGTTGGGAGAACGGCTTCACTTTCCCCCCTGCTTTCCCATGGGCTGGACAACGATTTCCCATACCTAAATTTATCAAACAAGGGAAATCAATTGATTTATCATCTCCAAGTCTTCTTTCCTATGAACCAAACGGGGCTAAGCACCTCGAACATAAAAATATTTGGAGAATAGAGTGTGACTATATGCAAAATGAATAAAACCTATTTTCACGCAAACATGGGTGGGAGTGTGGTAGATGGAATGATATGAGAGCCCACCTTAGGTTTCAAGAGAGAAACATGGAAAGTGGGATGAATACGAGAATGAGGAGGAAGTGCCAGAGTATATGCCACCTTACCCACTTGAGCCATAATATGATAAGGCCCGTAATAACGAGGGGCCAGTTTGGGGCAATGGTTCTTGCTTACAGAAGTCTGGTGATATGGTTGGAGGCGAAGGAATATCCAATCACTAACCTGGAACTCACGCTTAGAACGTTTGGAAGCTGTATTATGGCGCATTCGTTCTTGAGCCAACTGAAGGTTCTCTTTCAAGCGACGAAGCAATGCGTCACGGTTACACAAAGTAGTGTCAACCAAGTGAACAGGGGAAGAACCAGGTAAGTAAGTTGAAATAGTGGAAAGGGAATATCCATAAACGGGCTTAAAAGGGGTCATCTGAATGGCGGACTGGAAAGTGGAGTTATACCACCACTCAGCCCAAGGAAGCCAAGTGACCCTAAACCCTAAACCCCAAGCTTTGGGTTTAGCATTGACATAACTTTGCAAATAATGTTCCAAGGTGCGATTAAGGACCTCTGACTGCCCGTCCGTTTGAGGGTGGTAGGCGGAACTCCGACAAAGTTTGGTGCCTTACATCTTAAACATAGATTCCCAAAATTGACTCACAAAGATAGGATCGTAGCCACTGACGATCATGGAAGGCATTCCATGAAGGCAAAAGATCTTGCGAACAAACACATCCGCAACGGTGGTAGTTGAGTAAGGGTGTTTAATGGGAATGAAGTGACTGTACTTAGAAAGGCGATCCACCACAACCAGTATGGCAACCCTACCTCAACGGTATAGACAGGTATAACTGAACCGGTTCAGTTAGTTTCATTTATGTTTTAGCAGATCTTTTATGTCCCATTGAATCCTCAAACTTTAATTTGAATTCTCATATTTTTTTCCCTTCAAATTGACCACTCCAAACCTTTGCATCAGCCAACCCTACCTCAACGGTATAGACAGCTATTGTTGAAAAAGTTTAGTTTGTTTTTTCATTTACGATTTTGCATATTTTTGTGTCCATAAACCCTAGCCCTTGAATCAGCCACCCTAGCTCACGTACAGATTAGTATTGTTTTTTCTGAAATAGTTCAGTTCGTTTCATTTATCTTTTAGAAGATCTTTTCTGTCCCCCTGAATCCTCAATCTCTAATTTGAATTCTCATATTTTTTTCCCATCAAATTGACCACTTCTAGCCTTTGCCTCAACAACCTTAGCTCACGATACATACTGGTATTGCTGAACTAGTTCAGATCGTTTCATTCATGGTTTAGAAGATCTTTTCTATCTCCTTGAATCCTCAGTCTCTAATTTGAATTCTCATATTTTTTCCCATCAAATTGACCACTTTTAGCCTTTGCCTTAGCCAACCCTAGATCTCGGTACAGATTGGTATTGCTGAACCGGTTCAATTCGTTTCATTTATGTTTTAGCATATCTTTCCTGTCCTCTTGAATCCTCATTCTCTAATTTGAATTCTCATATTTTTTCCCATCATATTGACCACTCCTAGCCCGTGAATCAGCCAATCCAAGCTCACGATACAGAATGGTATTGCTGAACTAGTTCAGTTCGTTGCATTTATCTTCTAGCAAATCTTTTCGAACCCCTAGAATCCTCCATCTCTAATTTGAATTCTCATATTTTTTCCCATCAAATTGACCATGCCTAGCCTTTGAATCAGCCAACCCTAGCCCACGATACAGACTAGTATTGCTGAACCAGTTCAGTTTGTTTCACTTATGTTTTAGCACATCTTTTCTATCCCCTTGAATCCTCAATCTCTAATTTGAATTCTCATATTTTTTCCCATCAAATTGACCACGTATGGCATTTGCCTCAACCAACCCTAGCTCACAGTACAGATTGGTATTGCTGAATCGGTTCAATTCGTTTCATTTATGTGTTAGCAGATATTTTCTGTCCCCTTGAATCTTCAATCTCTAATTTGAATTCTCATATTTTTTTCCCTTCAAATTGACAACTCCCAGCCTTTGAATCAACCAACCCTAACTCACGATACAGACAGGTATTGCTGTACTAGTTCAGTTCGTTTCATTTATGTTTTAGCATATCTTTTCTGTCCCCTTGAATCCCCAATCTCTAATTTGAATTCTCATATTTTTTCTCATCAAATTGACTACTCCTAGCCTTTGAATCAGCCTGCCCTAGCTTACGATACAGAGTGGTATTGCTGAAGCAGTTCAATTCGTTTAATTTATGTTTTAGCAGATCCGTTCTGTCCCTTTGAATCACCAAGCTCTAATTTGAATTCTCTTATTTTTTCCCATCAAGTTGACCAGTAAAAGACTTTGCCTCAGCCAACCCTAGGTCACGATACAAACAGGTCTTGCCGAACCGGTTCAGTTCGTTCCATTTACATTTTAGCATATCTTTTGTCCCCTTGAATCCTCAACCTCTAATTTGTATTCTCATATTTTTTCCCATCAAATTGACCACTCCAAGCCTATGAATCAGCCAACCCTAGCTTACGCTACAGAGTGGTATTGCTGAACTAGTTCAGTTCATTTTATTTATGTTTTAGCAGATCTTTTCTATCCCATTGAATCCTCAATCTCTAATTTGAATTCTCATATTTTTTCCAATTAAATTGACCACTCCTATCCTTTGAATCAGCCAACCCTAGCTTACGATACAGAGTGGTATTACTGAACCAGTTTAGTTCGTTTGTTTTGAGTTTTAGCAAATCTTTTTTGTCCCCTTAAATCCACAATCTCAAATTTGAATTCTCATATTTTTTCCCATCAAATGGACCACTCCAAGCCTTTGAATCAACCAACCCTAGCTTACAATACAGAGTGGTATTGTTGAACTAGTTCAGTTCGTTTCATTTATGTTTTAGCAGACCTTTTCTGTCCCCTTGAATCCTCAATCTCAAATTTGAATTGTTACATTTTTTTTCCCATCAAATTGACCACTCCAAGCCTTTGCCTCAGCCAACCCTAGCCCTCGATACAGACTGGTATTGCTAAATTGGTTTAGTTCGTTTCATTTATGTTTTAGCAGATCTTTTCTATCTCCTTGAATCCTTAGTCTCTAATTCGAATTTTCATATTTTTTTCCCATCAAATTGACCACTCCTAGCCTCTGAATCAGCCAACCCTACCTCACGATACAGACTATTGTTGCTGAACCATTACAGTTCGTTTCATTTATGTTTTAGCAGATCTTCTCTCTCCCTTTAAATCTTCAATCTCTAATTTGAATTCTCAAATTTTTTCCCATCAAATTAACCACTTATAGCCACTGAATCAGCCAACCTTAGCTCACGATACCGATTGGTGTTGCTGAACCGGTTCAGTTCATTTTATTTATGTTTTAGCATATCTTTTCTTTCTCTTTGAATCCTCAATCTCTAATCTGAATTCTCATATTTTTTCTTATCAATTGACCACTCTTAGCTCACTGTACGGAGTGGTATAGCTGAACCGGTTCAATTTTATTTTTGCAGATCTTTCTATCCTTGTGAGTCGTCAATGTCTAATTTGAATTCCCATATTTTTTCCAATGAAATTGACCACTCCTAGCATTTGTATAAGACAACCCTAGCTCACTGTATGGACTGGGTTAACTGAACCGGTTCAGTTAGGTTTTTGCAGATCTTTTCTACCCTTTTGAATCCTCAATCTCTAATTTGAATTCTCATATTTTTTGCCATCAAATTAACCACTCATGGCCTTTGTATTAGCCAACCTTAGCTCATTATACAGACTGGTATAGCTGAACCAGTTCAGTTATATTTTTGTAGATCTTTCCCCCCCCCGTTGAATCCTCAATCCCTAATTTGAATTCTCATATTTTTTCCTATTTAATTGACCACCCGTAGCCTTTGAATCAGCCAACCCTAGCTCATTGTGCAGACTAGAATATCTGAACTGGTTCGGTTCGATTCATTTGTGTTTTAGCAAATCCTTTCCATCCCCTTGAATCCTCAATCTCCAATTTGAATTCTCATCTATTTTCCCACCAAATTGACCTGTCATAGCCTTTGAATCAGCTAACCCTAGCACATGAGATAGACAGGTATAGCTGAACCGGTTCAGTTCGTTTCATTTATCTTTTAGCAGATCTTTTCTACCCTTTTGAATCCTCAATCTCTAATTTGAATTCTCATATTTTTTCCTATCAAATTGACCATTCCTAGCATTTGTATCAGCCAACCCTAGCTAACTGTACGGATTGGGTTAGCTAAACCGGTTCAGTTTTGTTTTTGCAGATCTTTTACACCGTTTTGAATCCTCAATCTCTAATTTGAATTCTCATATTTTTTGCCATCAAATTAACCACTCATGGCCTTTGTATTAGCCAACCTTAGCTCATTATACAGACTGGTATAGCTGAACCAGTTCAGTTATATTTTTGTAGATCTTTCCCCCCCCCGTTGAATCCTCAATCCCTAATTTGAATTCTCATATTTTTTCCTATTTAATTGACCACCCGTAGCCTTTGAATCAGCCAACCCTAGCTCATTGTGCAGACTAGAATATCTGAACTGGTTCGGTTCGATTCATTTGTGTTTTAGCAAATCCTTTCCATCCCCTTGAATCCTCAATCTCCAATTTGAATTCTCATCTATTTTCCCACCAAATTGACCTGTCATAGCCTTTGAATCAGCTAACCCTAGCACATGAGATAGACAGGTATAGCTGAACCGGTTCAGTTCGTTTCATTTATCTTTTAGCAGATCTTTTCCATCCCCTTGAATCCCCAATCTCTAATTTGAATTCTCATATTTTTTCCCTTCAAATTGACCACACCTAGGGTTTGTATCAGCCAACCCTAGCTCACTTTACGAACTCATATAGCTGAACTCGTTCGGTTTTGTTACGCAGATCTTTTCCATCCTTTTGATTCCTCAATCTCTAATTTGAATTCTCATATTTTTTCCCATCAAATTGACCACTCCTAGCATTTGTATTAGCCAACCCTAGGTCACTATACGGATTGGGTTACCTGACAGGTTCAATTTTGTTTTTGCAGATCTTTTCTATCATTTTGAATCCTCAATCTCTAATTTGAATTATCAAATTTTTTCCAATCAAATTGACCATTCCTAGGGTTTGTATCAGCCAACCCAAGCTCATTGTACGGACTGGAATAGCTGAACCGATTCAGTTTTGTTTTTGCAGATCTTTTCTATACTTTTGATTCCTCAATGTCTAATTTCAATTCCCATATTTTTCCCCTTATATTGACCACTCTTAGGATTTGTATAAGCCAACCCTAGCTCACTGTACGGACTGGGTTAGCTGAACCGGTTCAGTTTGGTTTTTGCAGATCTTTTCTACCCTTTTGAATCATCAATCTCGAATTTGAATTCTCGTATGTTTTCCTATCAAATTGACCATTCCTAGCATTTGTATAAGCCAACCCTAGCTAACTGTACAGACTGGGTTAGCTAAACCGGTTCAGTTTTGTTTTTGCATATCTTTTCTACCCTTCTGAATCCTCAATCTCTAATTTGAATTGTCATATTTTTTTCCTATCAAATTGACCACTCATAGCATTTGTATCAGCCAACCCTAGCTAACTGTACGTATTGGGTTAGTTGAACCGTTTTAGTTTTGTTTTTGCAGATCTTTTCTACCCTTTTGAATCCTCAATCTCTAATTTGAATTCCCATATTTTTTCCCCTCAAATTGACCACTCCTAGCATTTGTATAAGGCAACCCTAGCTCACTGTACGGACTAGGTTAGCTAAACCGGTTCAGTTTTGTTTTTGCAGATCTTTTCTACACTTTTGAATCCTCAATCTCTAATTTGAATTCTCATATTTTTTCCCATCAAATTGACCACTTCTAGGGTTTGTATAAGCCAACCCTAGCTCACTGGACAGACTGGGTTAGCTGAACCATTTCAGTTTTGTTTTTCAGATTTTTTCTATCCTTTTGAATCCTCAATCTTTAATTTGAATTCCCACCTTTTTTCCCATCAAAGTGACCACTCCTAGCGTTTGTATTAGCCAACCCTAACTCACTGTACGGACTGGGTTAGCTGAACCGTTTCAGTTTGGTTTTTGCAGATCCTTTCTACCCTTTTGAATCATCAATCTCTAATTTGAATTCTCATATGTTTTCCTATCAAATTGAACATTCCTAGCATTTGTTTCAGCCAGCCACAACTAACTGTATGGGCTGGGTTAGCTGAACCGGTTCAGTTTTATTTTTGCAAATCTTTTATACCCTTTTGAATCCTCAATCCCTAATTTGAGTTCTCATATTTTTTCCCGTCAAATTGACCACTCCTAGCATTTGTATTAGCCAACCCAAGCTCACTGTACGGACTGGGTGAGCGAAACCAGTTCAGTTTTGTTTTGGCAGATCTTTTCTACCCTTTCGAATCCTCAATCTCTAGTGTGAATTCTCATTTTTTTCCCAACAAATTGACCACTCCGAGGGTTTGTATCAGCCAACCCTAGCTCAATGTATGGACTGGTATAGCTGAATCGGTTCAGTTTTTTTTTTGCAGATCTTTTCTACCCTTTTGAATCCTCAATCTCTAATTTGAATTCCCATATTTTTTCCCCTGAAATTGACCACTCCTAGCATTTGTAGAAGCCAACCCTAGCTCACTGTATGGACTGTGTTAGCTGAACTGGATCAGTTTTGTTTTTGCAGATCTTTTCTACCATTTTGAATCCTCAATCTCTAATTTGAATTTTCATATTTTTTTCCCATCAAAGTGACCACTTCTAGGGTTTGTATCAGCCAACCCTAGCTCACTGTCCAGACTGGGTTAGCTGAACCGTTTCAGTTTTGTTTTGCAGATCTTTTCTATCCTTTTGAATCCTCAATTTTTAATTTGAATTCCCATATTTTTTCCCATCAAAGTGACCACTCATGGCATTTGTATTAGCCAACCCTAGGGCATCGTAAGGACTGGGTTAGCTGAATCGGTTTAGTTTTTTTTGCAAATCTTTTCTATCCTTTTGAATCATCAATCTCTAATTTGAATTCCCATATTTCTTCCCATCCAAGTGACCACTCCTAGCATTTGTATTAGGCTACCCTAGGTCACGGTACGGAATGGGTTAGTTGAACCGGTTCAGTTTTGTTGTTTCAGATCTTTTATACCCTTTTGAATCCTCAACCTGAAATTTGAATGCCCATATTTTTTCCCATCAAATTGACCACTTATAGCATTTGTATTAGCCAAACCAAGGTCATTGTACGGACAGGGTTAGCTGAACCGGTTCAGTTTTGTTTTTGCAGATCTTGTCTACCCTTTTAAATCCTTGTTGCTTCGATTCAGCTGCACCAAAATAGATTCAGCTGCATCCTCAACTTGTGATACTCGCAAGTGCACGAGCCGTTTGGTAGTATAGCATATGTAAGTGCGAGGTCGATCCCACGAGGATTGGTGATTGAATGATCCAATTCATTTCTCCTACACAAAACAGAAATGAAAAAGAAAATAAATAAAACAAGAAAAAGGAAATAACTCAAGCAAATAAGTTCCCAAGTTCAATTAGATTAATGGATTGATTCTAGCTAAAGTATGATTAAGCCATGGTGTGTGGTCATAACCTTGTGTTCCTAATTCCCTAATTTGATCATTTGTTGTCTAACCTAAAA
>NW_018921690.1:9506-22577 GCF_002207925.1 Prunus avium | reverse complement strand
TCCTTTTGAATCCTCAATCTCTAATTTGAATCCTGATGTTTTTTCCCATCAATTTGCCCACTTCTAGCACCTGTATCAACCAACCCCAGCTCAATGTACGAACAGGGTTAGCTGAACCGGTTTAGTCTTTTTTTTGCGGATCTTTTCTTTCCTTTTGAATCCTCAATCTCAAATTCGATTGTTGATATTTTTTCCCAGTAAATTGACCACTTCTAGCCCCCGTATCAGCCAACCCTACCTCACTGTACAGACTGGATTAGCTGAACCGGTTCAGTCTTGTATTTGCATATCTTCTCTTCCCTTTTGAATCCTCAATCTCTGATTTGAATCCTGATATTTTTTCCCACCAAATTGAGCACTTTTAGCACCTGTATCAGCCAATCCTAGCTCGCTGTACGGACTGGGTTAGCTAAACCGGTTCAGTTTCGTTTCTTCAGATCTTTTCTACCCTTTTGAATCCTCAATTTCTAATTTGAATTGTCATCTTTTTTCCTATCAAATTGACCACTCGTAGCCTTTGAAACGGACAAACCTAGCGCAATGTACGGACAGGGTTAGATGAACCGGTTCAGTCTTGTTTTTGTAGATCTTTATTGTCCTTTTGAATCCTCAATCTCTAATTGGAATCATGATATTTTTTCCCACCAAATTGACCACTTCTTGCCCCTGTATCAGCCAACCCTAGGTCACCGTACAGACTGGGTTAGCTGAACCGGTTTAGCTTCGTTTTTCCAGTTCTTTTCTATCCTTTTGAATCCTTCGCTTTTTTCCTATCAAATTGACCACCCCTAGCCATTGAATTGCCTAACCCTAGCGGACTGTACAGACTGGGTTAGCTGAACCGGTTCAGTTTGGTTTTTGCAGATCTTTTCTGTCCTTTTGAATGCTCAATCTCTAATTTCAACCCTGATATTTTTTCCCACCAAATTGACCACTTCTAGCACCTGTATAAGCCAACCCCAGCTCACTGTACGGACTGAGTTAGCTGAACCGGTTCAGTTTCGTTTTTTCAGATCTTTTCTACCCTTTTGAATCCTCACTCTCTAAATTATATTCTCAACTTTTTTCCAATCAAATTGACCACTCGTAGCCTTTGAACCGGCCAAACCCAGCGCACTGTATGGACTAGATTAGCTGAACCGGTTCAGTCTTGTATTTGCATATCTTCTCTACCCTTTTGAATCCTTAATTTGTACATTGACCACTCGTAGCCTTTGAATCGGCCAACCCTAGCGCACTGTACATATTGGGTTAGCTGAACCGGTTCAGTTTGGTTTTTGCAGATCTTTTCTATCCTTTTGAATCCTCAATCTCTAATTTGAATCCTGATATTTTTTCCCATCAAATTGACCACTTCTAGCACCTGTATAAGCCAAACGTAGCGCACTGTACGGACTGGGTTGGCTGAACCTGTTCAGTTTTGTTTTTGCGGATCTTTTCAGTCCTTTTGAATCCTTAGTCTCTATTTTGAATCCTGATATTTTTCCCCATCAAATTGACCAATTGTAGCACTTGTATCAGCCAACCCTAGCTCACCGTATGGACTGGGTTAGCTGAACCGGTTCAATCTTTTTTTGCATATCTTTTCTGTCCTTTTGAATCCCCAATCTCAAATTTGATTGTTGATATTTTTTCCCAATAAATTGACCACTTCTATCCCTTGTATCAGCGAACCCTAGCTCACTGTACGGACTGGATTAGCTGAACCAGTTCAGTCTTGTATTTGTATATCTTCTCTACCCTTTTGAATCCTCAATTTGTAATTTGAATTCTCATCTTTTTTCCTAACAAATTGACCACTCGTAGCCTTTGAATCGGCCAACCCTAGAGCACTGTACAGATTGGGTTAGCTGAACCGATTCAGTTTTATTTTTACAGATCTTTTCTATCCTTTTGAATCCTCAAACTCTAATTTGAATCCTGACATTTTTTCCCACCAAATTGACCACTTCTAGCACCTGTATCAGCCAACCCTAGCTCACCGTATGGACTGGGTTAGCTGAACCGATTCAGTTTTATTTTTACAGATCTTTTCTATCCTTTTGAATCCTCACACTCTAATTTGAATCCTGACATTTTTTCCCACCAAATTGACCACTTCTAGCACCTGTATCAGCAAATCCTAGCTCACTGTACGGACTGGGTTAGATGAACCGGTTCAGTTTCGTTTCTTTAGATCTTTTCTACCCTTTTGAATCCTCAATATCTAATTGGAATTCTCATCCTTTTTCCTATCAAATTGCCCACTCGTAGCCTTTGAATCGGCCAACCCTAGCGCACTGTACAGACTGTGTTAGCTAAACCGGTTCAATTTTGTTTTTGCAGATCTCTTCTATCCTTTTGAATCCTCAGTCTCTAATTTAAATCCTTGTATTTTTTCCCACTAAATTGACCACTTCTAGCACCTGTATCAGCCAACCCGAGCACATTGTACGGACTGGGTTAGCTGAATCGGTTTAGTCTTTTTTTTGCTGATCTTTTCTGTCCTTTTGAATCCTCAATCTCTAATTTGATTGTTGATATTTTTTCCCAAAAAATTGACCACTTCTAGCCCCTGTATCAGCCAACCCTAGCTCGCTGTACGGACTGGATTAGCTGAATCGGTTCAGTCTTGTATTTGCATATCTTCTCTACCCTTTTGAATCCTCAATTTGTAAATTGACCATTCGTAGCCTTTGAATCGGCCAACCCTAGCGCACTGTACAGACTGGGTTAGCTGAATTCGTTCAGTTTTGTTTTTGCCGATCTTTTCTATCCTTTTGAATCCTCACTCTCTAATTTGAATCCTTGTATTTTTTTCCCCAGAAATTGACCACTTCAAGCACCTGTATCAGCCAACCCGAGCTCACAGTACGGACTGGGTTAGCTGAACCGGTTCAGTCTTGTTTTTGCAAATCTTATCTGTCCATTTGAATCCTCAATCTCTAATTTGAATCCTGAGGTTTTTCCCCATCAATTTGCCAACTTCTAGCACCTGTATCAGCTAACCCTAGCTCACTGTACGGACTAGGTTAGCTAAACCGGTTCAGTTTCGTTTCTTCAGATCTTTTCTACCCTTTCGAATCCACAATCTCTAATTTGAATTCTCATCTTTTTTCCAATCAAATTGACCACTCGTAGCCTTTGAATCGGCCAACCCTAGCGCACTGTACAGCTGGGTTAGCTGAACCGGTTCACTTTTGTTTTTGCAGATCTCTTCTATCCTTTTGAATCCTCAGTCTCTAATTTGAATCCTTGTATTTTTTACCACCAAATTGACCACTTCTAGCACCTGTATCAGCCAACCCGAGCTCACAGTAGAGACTGGGTTAGCTGAACCGGTTCGGTTTCGTTTTTTAAGATCTTTTGTACTCTTTGGAATCCTCAATCTCTAATTTGAATCTTGATGTTTTTTCCCATCAATTTGACCACTTCTAGCACCTGTATCAGCTAACCCTAGCTCACTCTAAGGACTGGGTTAGCTGAACCGGTTTAGTCTTGTTTTTGTTGATATTTTCCATCTTTTTGAATCCTCAATCTCTACTTTGATTGTTGATATTTTTTCCCAATAAATTGACCACTTCTAGCGCCTGTATCAGCCAACCCCAGCTCACTGTAGGGACTGGATTAGCTGAACCGGTTCAGTCTTGTATTTGCATATCTTCTCTACCCTTTTGAATCCTCAATCTCTACTTTGATTGTTGATATTTTTTCCCAATAAATTGACCACTTCTAGCGCCTGTATCAGCCAACCCCAGCTCACGGTAGGGACTGGATTAGCTGAACCGGTTCAGTCTTGTTTTTGCTGATCTTATCTGTCCATTTGAATCCTCAATCTCTACTTTGATTGTTGATATTTTTTCCCAATAAATTGACCACTTCTAGCGCCTGTATCAGCCAACCCCAGCTCACGGTAGGGACTGGATTAGCTGAACCGGTTCAGTCTTGTTTTTGCTGATCTTATCTGTCCATTTGAATCCTCAATCTCTACTTTGATTGTTGATATTTTTTCCCAATAAATTGACCACTTCTAGCGCCTGTATCAGCCAACCCCAGCTCACGGTAGGGACTGGATTAGCTGAACCGGTTCAGTCTTGTTTTTGCTGATCTTATCTGTCCATTTGAATCCTCAATCTCTACTTTGATTGTTGATATTTTTTCCCAATAAATTGACCACTTCTAGCGCCTGTATCAGCCAACCCCAGCTCACGGTAGGGACTGGATTAGCTGAACCGGTTCAGTCTTGTTTTTGCTGATCTTATCTGTCCATTTGAATCCTCAATCTCTACTTTGATTGTTGATATTTTTTCCCAATAAATTGACCACTTCTAGCGCCTGTATCAGCCAACCCCAGCTCACGGTAGGGACTGGATTAGCTGAACCGGTTCAGTCTTGTTTTTGCTGATCTTATCTGTCCATTTGAATCCTCAATCTCTACTTTGATTGTTGATATTTTTTCCCAATAAATTGACCACTTCTAGCGCCTGTATCAGCCAACCCCAGCTCACGGTAGGGACTGGATTAGCTGAACCGGTTCAGTCTTGTTTTTGCTGATCTTATCTGTCCATTTGAATCCTCAATCTCTACTTTGATTGTTGATATTTTTTCCCAATAAATTGACCACTTCTAGCGCCTGTATCAGCCAACCCCAGCTCACGGTAGGGACTGGATTAGCTGAACCGGTTCAGTCTTGTTTTTGCTGATCTTATCTGTCCATTTGAATCCTCAATCTCTACTTTGATTGTTGATATTTTTTCCCAATAAATTGACCACTTCTAGCGCCTGTATCAGCCAACCCCAGCTCACGGTAGGGACTGGATTAGCTGAACCGGTTCAGTCTTGTTTTTGCTGATCTTATCTGTCCATTTGAATCCTCAATCTCTACTTTGATTGTTGATATTTTTTCCCAATAAATTGACCACTTCTAGCGCCTGTATCAGCCAACCCCAGCTCACGGTAGGGACTGGATTAGCTGAACCGGTTCAGTCTTGTTTTTGCTGATCTTATCTGTCCATTTGAATCCTCAATCTCTACTTTGATTGTTGATATTTTTTCCCAATAAATTGACCACTTCTAGCGCCTGTATCAGCCAACCCCAGCTCACGGTAGGGACTGGATTAGCTGAACCGGTTCAGTCTTGTTTTTGCTGATCTTATCTGTCCATTTGAATCCTCAATCTCTACTTTGATTGTTGATATTTTTTCCCAATAAATTGACCACTTCTAGCGCCTGTATCAGCCAACCCCAGCTCACGGTAGGGACTGGATTAGCTGAACCGGTTCAGTCTTGTTTTTGCTGATCTTATCTGTCCATTTGAATCCTCAATCTCTACTTTGATTGTTGATATTTTTTCCCAATAAATTGACCACTTCTAGCGCCTGTATCAGCCAACCCCAGCTCACGGTAGGGACTGGATTAGCTGAACCGGTTCAGTCTTGTTTTTGCTGATCTTATCTGTCCATTTGAATCCTCAATCTCTACTTTGATTGTTGATATTTTTTCCCAATAAATTGACCACTTCTAGCGCCTGTATCAGCCAACCCCAGCTCACGGTAGGGACTGGATTAGCTGAACCGGTTCAGTCTTGTTTTTGCTGATCTTATCTGTCCATTTGAATCCTCAATCTCTACTTTGATTGTTGATATTTTTTCCCAATAAATTGACCACTTCTAGCGCCTGTATCAGCCAACCCCAGCTCACGGTAGGGACTGGATTAGCTGAACCGGTTCAGTCTTGTTTTTGCTGATCTTATCTGTCCATTTGAATCCTCAATCTCTACTTTGATTGTTGATATTTTTTCCCAATAAATTGACCACTTCTAGCGCCTGTATCAGCCAACCCCAGCTCACGGTAGGGACTGGATTAGCTGAACCGGTTCAGTCTTGTATTTGCATATCTTCTCTACCCTTTTGAATCCTCAATTTGTAAATTGACCACTCGTAGCCTTTGAATCGGCCAACCTTAGCGCACTGTACAGACTGGGTTAGCTGAACTGGTTCAGTTTTGTTTTTGCCGATCTTTTCTATCCTTTTGAATCCTCAGTATCTAATTTGAATCCTTCTATTTTTTCCCCCCAAATTGACCACTTCTAGCACTTGTATCAGCCAACTCGAGCTCACAGTACGGACTGGGTTAGCTGAACCGGTTCAGTTTCGTTCTTTCAGATCTTTTCTACCCTTTTGAATCCTCAATCTCTAATTTGAATATTGATGTTTTTTCCCATCAATTTGACCACTTCTAGCACCTGTATCAGCTAACCCTAGCTCACGGTACGGACTGGGTTAGCTAAACTGGTTTAGTCTTGCTTTTGTTGATCTTTTCTATTCTTTTGAATCCTCAATCTCTAATTTGATTGTTCATATTTTTTACCAATAAAATGACCACTTCTAGTACCTGTATCAGCCAACCCTAGCTCACTGTACGGACTAGGTTAGCTGAACCGGTTCAGTCTTGTTTTTGCAGATCTTTTCTGCCCTTTTGAATCCTCAATCTCTAATTTGAACCCTGGTATTTTTTCCCAACAAATTGACCACTTCGGGCACCTGTATCAGCCAACCCTAGCTCACTCTACGGACTGGGTTAGTTGAACCGGTTTAGTCTTGTTTTTGCAGAACCTTTCTGCCCTTCTGAATCCCCAATCTCTAATTTGAACCCTGGTATTTTCTCTCTTAGCTAAACCGATTTTGTCTTGTCTTTGTTAATCTTTTCTGTCCTTTTGAATCCTCAATCTCTAATTTGATTGTTGATATTTTTTCCCAAAAAATTGACCACTTCTAGCCCCTGTATCAGCCAACCCCAGCTCACTGTAGGGACTGGATTAGCTGAACCGGTTCAGTCTTGTATTTGCATATCTTCTCAACCCTTTTGAATCCTCAATTTGTAAATTGACCACTCGTAGCCTTTGAATACCGGCCAACCCTAGCGCACTGTAAGCACTATATTGGCTGAACCGTTTCAGTTTTGTTTTTGCAGATCTTTTATATCCTTTTGAATCCTCAATCTCTAATTTGTATCCTGCTATTTTTCCCTATCAAATTGACCACTTCTAGCACCTGTATTAGCCAACCCTAGCTCACTGTACGGACTGGGTTAGCTGAACCGGTTCAGTCTTGTTTTTGCAGATCGTTTCTGCCCTTTTGAATCCTCAATCTCTAATTTGAATCCTGATATATTTTCCCATCAAATTGACCACTTCTAGCACCTGTATTAGCCAACCCTAGCTCACTGTACGGACTGGGTTAGCCGAACCGGTTCAGTTTCGTTTTTTCAGATCTTTTCTACCCTTTTGATTCCTCAAACTCTAATTTGAATTCTCAACTTTTTTCCAATCAAATGGACCACTCGTAGCCTTTGAACCGGCCAAACCTAGCGCACTGTACGAACTGGGTTGGCTGAACCTGTTCAGTTTTGTTTTTGCGAATGTTAGCTGAACCGGTTCAGTTTCGTTTTTTCAGATCTTTTCTACCCTTTTGAATCCTCAATCTCTAATTTGAATTCTCAACTTTTTTCCAATCAAGTTGAACACTCATAGCCTTTGAACCGGCCAAACCTAGCGCACTGTACAGACTGGGTTGGCTGAACCTGTTTAGTTTTGTTTTTGCGAATCTTTTATGTCCTTTTGATTGCTCAATCTCTAATTTGAATCCTGATGTTTTTCCCCATAAAATTGACCAACTGTAGCACTTGTATCAGCCAACCCAAGCTCACTGTACGGACTGGGTTAGCTGAACCGGTTCAGTCTTGTTTTTGCGTATATTTTCCACCCTTTTGAATCCTCAATCTTTAATTTGAATTCCCATCTTTTTTGCAATGAAATTGACAACTCGTAGACTTTGAACCGGCCAACCCTAGCGCACTGTAAGCACTGTATTGGCTGAACCGGTTCAGTTTTATTTTTGCAGGTCTTTTCTATCCTTTTGAATCCTCAATCTCTAATTTGTATCCTGTTGGCTGAACCTGTTTAGTTTTGTTTTTGCGAATCTTTTATGTCCTTTTGATTGCTCAATCTCTAATTTGAATCCTGATGTTTTTCCCCATAAAATTGACCAACTGTAGCACTTGTATCAGCCAACCCAAGCTCACTGTACGGACTGGGTTAGCTGAACCGATTTTGTCTTGTCTTTGTTAATCTTTTCTGTCCTTTTGAATCCTCAATCTCTAATTTGATTGTTGATATTTTTTCCCAATAAATTGAACACTTCTAGCCCCTGTATCAGCCAACCCTAGCTCACTGTACGGACTGGATTAGCTGAACCGGTTCAGTCTTGTATTTGCATATCTTCTCTACCCTTTTGAATCCTCAATTTGTAAAGTGACCACTTGTAACCTTTGAATCGGCCAACCATAGCCCACCGTACAGACTGGGTTAGTTGAACCGGTTCAGTTTCGTTTTTTCAGATCTTTTCTACCCTTTTGAATCCTCAATCTCTAATTTGAATTCTCAACTTTTTTCCAATCAAGTTGAACACTCATAGCCTTTGAACCGGCCAAACCTAGCGCACTGTACAGACTGGGTTGGCTGAACCTGTTTAGTTTTGTTTTTGCGAATCTTTTATGTCCTTTTGATTGCTCAATCTCTAATTTGAATCCTGATGTTTTTCCCCATAAAATTGACCAACTGTAGCACTTGTATCAGCCAACCCAAGCTCACTGTACGGACTGGGTTAGCTGAACCGGTTCAGTCTTGTTTTTGCAGATCTTATCTGTCATTTTGAATCCTCAATCTCTAATTTGAATCCTGATGTTTTTTCCCAACAAATTGACCACTTCTAGCACCTGTATCAGCCAACCCTATCTCACTATACGGACTGGGTTAGCTGAACTGGTTTAGTCTTGTTTTTGTGGATCTTTTCTGTCCTTTTGAATCCTCAATTTGTAAATTGACCACTTGTAGCCTTTAAATCGGCCAACCCTAGCCCACTGTACAGACTGGGTTAGCTGAACTGGTTCAGTCTTGTTCTTGCAGATCTTATCTGTCATTTTGAAGCCTCAATCTCTAATTTGTATCCTGTTATTTTTCCCTATTAAATTGACCAGTTCTAGCACCTGTATCAGCCAACCTTAGCTCTCTGTACGGACTGGGTTAGCTGAACCGGTTTAGTCTGGTTTTTGCTGATCTTCTCTGCCCTTTGGAATCCCCAATCTCTAATTTGAATCCTGATGTTTTCTCCCATCAAATTGACCTCTTATAGCACCTGTATCAGCCAACCCTAGCTCACTGTACGGACTGGGTTAGCTGAACCGTTTCAGTCCTGTTTTTGCTGATCTTTTCTGCCCTTTCGAATCCTCAATCTCTAATTTGAATCTTGATGTTTTCTCCCATCAAATTGACCACTTCTAGGACCTGTATCAGCCAACCCTAGCTCACTGTACGGACTGGGTTAGCTCAACCGGTTCAGTCTTTTTTTTGCCGAACTTTTATGCCCTTTTGAATCCTCAATCTCTAATTTGAATCCTGATGTTTTTTCCCATCAAATTGACCACTTCTAGCACCTGTATCAGCCAACCCTAGCTCACTGTACGGTCTTGGTTAGCTGAACCGATCCAGTCTTGTTTTTGCAGATCTTTTCCACGCTTTTGAATCCTCAATCTCCAATTTGAATTCCCATCTTTTTTGCAATCAAATTAAAAATTCGTAGACGTTGAACCGGCCAACCCTAGCGCACTGTAAGCACTGTATTTGCTGAACCGGTTCAGTTTTGTTTTTGCAGATCTTTTCTATCCTTTTGAATCCCAAATCTCTAATTTGAATCCCCAATCTCTAATTTGAATCCTGATCATTTCTCCCATCAAATTGACCACTTCTAGCACCTGTATTAGCCAACCCTAGCTCACTGTACGGACTGGGTTAGCTGAATCGGTTCAGTCCTGTTTTTGCTGATCTTTTTTGCCCCTTCGAATCCCCAATCTCTAATTTGAATCTTGATGTTTTCTCCCATCAAATTGACCACTTCTACGACCTGTATTAGCCAACCCTAGCTCACTGTACGGACTGGGTTAGCTGAATCGGTTCAGTCCTGTTTTTGCTGATCTTTTTTGCCCCTTCGAATCCCCAATCTCTAATTTGAATCTTGATGTTTTCTCCCATCAAATTGACCACTTCTACGACCTGTATTAGCCAACCCTAGCTCACTGTACGGACTGGGTTAGCTGAATCGGTTCAGTCCTGTTTTTGCTGATCTTTTTTGCCCCTTCGAATCCCCAATCTCTAATTTGAATCTTGATGTTTTCTCCCATCAAATTGACCACTTCTACGACCTGTATTAGCCAACCCTAGCTCACTGTACGGACTGGGTTAGCTGAATCGGTTCAGTCCTGTTTTTGCTGATCTTTTTTGCCCCTTCGAATCCCCAATCTCTAATTTGAATCTTGATGTTTTCTCCCATCAAATTGACCACTTCTACGACCTGTATTAGCCAACCCTAGCTCACTGTACGGACTGGGTTAGCTGAACCGATTTAGTCTTGTTTTTGCAGAACTTTTCGGCCCTTCCGAATCCTCAATCTCTAATTTGAACCATGGTATTTTCTCCCATCAAATTGACCAATTCTAGCACCTGTATCAGCCCACCATAGCTCACGGAACGGACAGGGTTAGCTGAACTGGTTCAGTCTTGTTGTTGCCGATATTTTCCACCCTTTTGAATCCTCAATCTTTAATTTGAATTCCCATCTTTTTTGCAATCAAATTGACAACTCGTAGACTTTGAACTGGCCAACCCTAGCGCACTGTAAGCACTGTATTGGCTGAACCGGTTCAGTTTTGTTTTCGTAGATCTTTTCTATCCTTTTAAATCCTCAATCTCTAATTTGTATCCTGCTATTTTTCCCCATCAAATTGACCACTTCTAGCACCTGTATCAGCCAACCATAGCTCACGGAACGGACAGGGATAGCTGAACTGGTTCAGTCTTGTTTTTGCCGATATTTTCCACCCTTTTGAATCCTCAATCTTTAATTTGAATTCCCATCTTTTTTGCAATCAAATTGACAACTCGTAGACTTTGAACTGGCCAACCCTAGCGCACTGTAAGCACTGTATTGGCTGAACCGGTTCAGTTTTGTTTTCGTAGATCTTTTCTATCCTTTTAAATCCTCAATCTCTAATTTGTATCCTGCTATTTTTCCCCATCAAATTGACCTCTTCTAGCACCTGTATTAGCCAACCCTAGCTCACTGTACGGATTGGGTTAGCTGAACCGGTTCAGTCTTGTTTTTGCTGATCTCGTCTGCCCTTTTGAATCGTCAATGTCTAATTTGAATCCTGATGTTTTCTCCCATCAAATTGACCACTTCTAGCGCCTGTATCAGCCAACCCTAGCTCACTGTACGGACTGGGTTAGCTGAACCGATTTAGTCTTGTTTTTGCAGAACTTTTCGGCCCTTCCGAATCCTCAATCTCGAATTTGAACCACGGTATTTTCTCCCATCAAATTGACGACTTCTAGCACCTGTATCAGCCAACCATAGCTCACGGAACGGACAGGGATAGCTGAACTGGTTCAGTCTTGTTTTTGCCGATATTTTCCACCCTTTTGAATCCTCAATCTTTAATTTGAATTCCCATCTTTTTTGCAATCAAATTGACAACTCGTAGACTTTGAACTGGCCAACCCTAGCGCACTGTAAGCACTGTATTGGCTGAACCGGTTCAGTTTTGTTTTCGTAGATCTTTTCTATCCTTTTAAATCCTCAATCTCTAATTTGTATCCTGCTATTTTTCCCCATCAAATTGACCTCTTCTAGCACCTGTATTAGCCAACCCTAGCTCACTGTACGGATTGGGTTAGCTGAACCGGTTCAGTCTTGTTTTTGCTGATCTCGTCTGCCCTTTTGAATCGTCAATGTCTAATTTGAATCCTGATGTTTTCTCCCATCAAATTGACCACTTCTAGCGCCTGTATCAGCCAACCCTAGCTCACTGTACGGACTGGGTTAGCTGAACCGATTTAGTCTTGTTTTTGCAGAACTTTTCGGCCCTTCCGAATCCTCAATCTCGAATTTGAACCACGGTATTTTCTCCCATCAAATTGACGACTTCTAGCACCTGTATCAGCCAACCATAGCTCACGGAACGGACAGGGATAGCTGAACTGGTTCAGTCTTGTTTTTGCCGATATTTTCCACCCTTTTGAATCCTCAATCTTTAATTTGAATTCCCATCTTTTTTGCAATCAAATTGACAACTCGTAGACTTTGAACTGGCCAACCCTAGCGCACTGTAAGCACTGTATTGGCTGAACCGGTTCAGTTTTGTTTTCGTAGATCTTTTCTATCCTTTTAAATCCTCAATCTCTAATTTGTATCCTGCTATTTTTCCCCATCAAATTGACCTCTTCTAGCACCTGTATTAGCCAACCCTAGCTCACTGTACGGATTGGGTTAGCTGAACCGGTTCAGTCTTGTTTTTGCTGATCTCGTCTGCCCTTTTGAATCGTCAATGTCTAATTTGAATCCTGATGTTTTCTCCCATCAAATTGACCACTTCTAGCGCCTGTATCAGCCAACCCTAGCTCACTGTACGGACTGGGTTAGCTGAACCGGTTCAGTCTTGTTTTTGCTGATCTTGTCTGCCCTTTTGAATCCTCAATGTCTAATTTGAATCCTGATGTTTTTTCCCATCAAATTGACCACTTCTAGCACTTGTATCAGCCAACCTTAGCTCACTGTACGGATTGGGTTAGATGAACCGGTTTAGTCTTGTTTTTGCTGATCTTGTCTGCCCTTTTGAATCCCCAATCTCTAATTTGAATCCTGATGTTTTTTCCAATCAAATTGACCACTTCTAGCACCTGTATCAGCCAACCGTAGCTGAACCGGTTCAGTCCTGTTTTTGCGGATCTTTAATTTGAATTCCCATCTTTTTTGCAATCAAATTGACAACTCGTAGACTTTGAACCGGCCAACCCTAGCGCACTGTAAGCACTATATTGGCTGAACCGTTTCAGTTTTGTTTTTGCAGATCTTTTATATCCTTTTCAATCCTCAATCTCTAATTTGTATCCTGCTATTTTTCCCTATCAAATTGACCACTTCTAACACCTGTATCAGAAAACCCTAGCTCACTGTACGGACTGGGTTAGCTGAACCGGTT
>NW_018921688.1:722110-743520 GCF_002207925.1 Prunus avium | reverse complement strand
CATACTCTCCAACAAGCTTCAGCTCAGCATCCAAACGCTCCTTCTCATAGGGGCGACGCGGCTTCTTGAACGTATTTCCATATGAATTGTCCAACAATTGATCATTACAAAATGAGAATTTAACATCAACCTCCTACAAAGACTAATGAAATGTTACATTTTATCGTGTATGTCTTAAAGATATTGGAGGCAACTATAATTAAGTTTGTTTTAATTATAGATTCGGAATTGTTGGCACAAGGCGGCCGTCAATTTATATAAATCTCTATATATATACCTAGTACGCCACTATATAGGAAAAGGAATTATATATAAAATTATCTCTCACTAAACAAGAAATTTCTTAACGACAAGAAATTTTTGCTTTACCAAATATATCTCATTGAAGTTTAAATCGTTTGATATGTACGGATATTGAAGTTCTTGATCTTGAACCCCAAGTGCTCGACTCCATACTTTACTGAAAATGTGATGCAACTTTTGTCACAATTGGGTAATTCTTTGCATGAGAAAATATCAATTGAAACCTATATACTTTGCCTTCTTGATAGCTTTTCAAGAACTGTTGCACAAAACTTATGCTCGTCTCTTGGTTGCATCGCCCTTATTGTTCACAAAGAATTGATCATTAAACTCAATGATTTGAATTGAAATCCAAAGGTAACGCCATGCAGGGCAGAGGAGTGAAGTTCTTGTAGCTTCTCTAAATGGTAGGTGAGTTATGATAATTTGAAGAATATGATCGCCCAGACTTGAAAGGATGTCTATATTGAGAATGTTCTTTGATGAAGTTGCGGAATGAAAACGAAGCTGGATTTGTTGTTCTTGGACTATAGCTTTTTTATGTATTCTTTTGTTTAATGGACAAATTGTGTCTTGTTTTTTTATGTATTATCTTCTATTTGAAGTGTCTTGTTTCTTTAATGTTATAATCTTAAATTTAATAGTTCATATAATGTTGTTTCTTTATGGATGTCCATTGAAGTTCTTAACGACAAAGTATATTTCGCTTCCTTTTTTTTTTTTTTATCATTTTATTTTTCCAAAGAATACTAGATTCTTCACATGTAGAGCCACCAAGTTTGCCAAATCTTCAGGTAAAGTTAGCTCAGAATTTTTCAGGTGAAGTCCAATTTATGCTTAAAGAAGAAGAAGAATTGCTGACCCCAATCTATTGTTATAGATTTGGGATTTGAAGCCCAATTCCTTAAATTCGTCTGAAAAGCCCAAAGCGCGTGAACAAAATAACATTGGGAAGTTTTTGATGAATAGTTATTGTCTGACAAAAACGTATGGACCTTGTCACATACCAATTGTATGCAAGTGAGCAACATGTTTTGGTGACTTTTTGACATAATTTTCATTAGGAAAAGAAGAAGACTAGCGTAAAATGTAGGGGTGAATGCGGTTTGGTTCGGTTTGGTTTCCATCTCATACCGGAATTGGAATTGGTATTATTCAACTTGTGTGGTTTGGTCCGGTGTTAGGGAAAATTTTTTATAAAACTGATCGGTTCAGTTTAAACCGATTTCGATGCAGTTTTCAGTTTTTCCAGTTCGAACTGGATATTATTTTATTTATTTTTACACAAATTCCAATTAAAATTTTATTTTTTGGGCTTAAAAATTCACAAATGATACAATTTCATGCAAAGAGAGGTGATTAGGTCTAGAAAAGAAAAGAGCTTTGAAGTTGAGCTTGGGGAAATATCAATTATAGGATTAGAAATTTAGCATTGGACTTAAATAATTAAAAAAAAATACACAGTCGGTCCGGTCTGGTCCGATCCTGTTTAGTATTGTTCGATCCTCCATTCTCTCTCGATACTCCTTGGATCTGGTGTGCTCGTGTTGGATCTTTCTCGCGCCATTTGCTCCCCCTCGTTTTTTAGCCAACTCTTAGGGGTTTGGTGGTTTGATTTCCTTGCCACTGGGGCTAGTCTTCTTTTGGCTCCTGCCATTGTCGTCATGTCTTCTCCAGCTTCTGATCCCAATGCTACCGTCGCTGATATTGAAGGGTCATTCGGGAGCCAATTGGTTCTCAGGCCACGTGAACACGTTGGTGTGGTTATTGGTTCTTTTGACGTCTACGATAATTTTGTTGGATTCATTTATAGTCTTGTGGCTAAGGTCCTTACAAATCAACCTATCAATCAAGATGGGTTCATCAGAACCTTCTTGCAACTATGGAAAGGTTCTACATATGTCTGGCCATTAAGGAATTGACTCCAATAAATTTTGGGTGCGCTTTGCTTGTGATCGTGATACAAAAAAAAAACAAGTCCTTGATATGGAACCCTGGGCGTTTGGCGCTTTTTGATTTTGTTGGCCTATCTCTCGGATAGGAGTATGCATTCTATGTCTATGTCATTTGGCACCTTTTGGGTTCAGCTCCATGGTGTTCCTGGTTTTTGTATGATTATCGTCGTTGCTAGAGCTATTGAGGCCACTCTAGGAGGAGTTCTTTGGGTGGATAACCGTGATGGTAATGATTGTGTGGGGAGCTTTATTTGTATTTTTGTGTGGTTTGACGTCACACATCCCCTTTTTCGTTGGACACCAGCTACCTTTCCGGAGCTGGGAGAGAAAATGGTGGAGTTTAAGTATGAATATCTTCATGAAATTGTTTTGTCTAGGGTAGAATTGGTCATCCTACTCAGGTGTGTATTGAAAAGTATGAAATCATTCATGGGTCCCTCAATCCAAGTTTGTTAGCCCAGTTTACCTATGCCTTTTTTGATTTTGAGGGTGACATCAATTTACGGGGTAAATCTATTGGTACTTTACAATGTCACTCCTCAGCAATTTCACCTCCTTATAAGAGCCTCGGTCATTCTTCTTGTCAGGATGGTATTTGGAATCATGATAGCTCAGGTGACCGTGGTTGGAGGTCATCTTCTCGAGATCAAAATGAATTAGGATTCTATCTCCCCTCGTCTCTACCACGCCACCCCACTGTGCTAGAGGCGATTGAGTCTCTTCACTGCCATGCCGTATCTTCTGATGATGTTGCTCGTTCTCCGTTGGTTTCTCCGTTAGATCTGAATGTATCGGCGTTGGGAATTTCATCCATGGCTATTCCCCATATACCAGCGGTTCCAATGAATAGCGCTCACATTGGTCCTTCAGTTACTACTCAAGCTCTTGTGGATCTGGTACTCTATGATCCTTTTGACCTTATGCCTATTATCTAGTTTTCTGCGAGTATTCCGACAAAGAGGGGTCATGACAGACCCAAAAAAGGGAGGCCTCTCGCAGTGTTTCTGTTAAAATCAGTGTTAAGTGTAAGACTCCAATTGCGGCGTCCTCTGGTGGTGATGTCTTGGTTCCTGGGGTAGACTTCGTGGATCTGAAGCATCTTTGCAGTTAGGTTAAGTGGCTGATGCCAGTTTTGTTTTCTTGTTACATGACATTCTTCTCTGATGTTATATATCTCAACATGCCTTTTGATTCTTCGCCTACCTAAAGGACTATGGTACTTTCATAGGAGTTTTCCTTGAGAGTGTTGAGATGAGACGATGTGCTTCTTGAGGGCTTTTTCTATAGATTATCTCTTTAAGTCCCAATTGAAGAGTTTTGGTTTTCTTTGGTGGGTTTTGGATTGAGTTGGTGTGCTTCCGTGGGGTTCCTTTTCTGTCACTATTGGAGTCTCTCTTGGTGTGCTATATGTTGGGTGCTTTTTCTATTCTATGGCTGTACAAAGGACTATGGTTTCATAGCAGGATTCTTTTGACAGTTAGGATGTGTTGATGTGCTAGGAGGTCGTTGTGTTGGGTTTCGCATTATTTTGTTCCATTATTGTAGTGGTCCCAAGTGACTTAAATCAGACTTTATTGTTAGTCAATGACATGTGTGGTACTCTTTTCTCTCATGGGATTTGTCCCAAGTGGTTTTCCTAGGAAGATTTTAATGAAACCATTGTATCGTGTCGCTCTATATACGTATTTGGTTCTATAAATGAAATTTTCTTCTCAAAACAACATAATAAGGCTTTCCCAAAAAAAAAAAGAAAAGAAAAAGAAACTGTGTTTTATTATTAGAACATGCATGCGGATGTAAAGACAGAAAAAGAAAGAGGGAGGACATGTAAGGCAAGTGAGGCGGTTTTTAAGGTTTTTTCTATCATCCTATATCGATCATGATTCACACAACATGAGAAATGATTCTCGTTATTGTTGCTTTTTATGCTTGATTAGCTTTGCAAACAGAATGTAAATTTGTGCCAATTTTAATATTCTGAGTACATGTAATGTGATTGTACCACATCTAAAATTATGAGCAATATATACATTAAAAGTACGTGAACAAAAATAACATTGTAAGTTTTGGATGAATAAATAATCGTGTGGCAGTAACGTATTGTCCTTGTCACATACCAATTGTATGCAAATGAGCAACATGTTTTTTGTGACTTTTTGACATAATTTTCATTAGAAAAGTAAGCAGACTAAGGGAAAATGTACTTTTATCATTGTTTCAATTTTTTACCAAGAAAAATTAAAGATCACATTTTCTTGTCTATATGTCGTTTTTTGAGATATTGGAAGCAACTATAAGTTTGTTTAGATTAGAGATTTCATAGATTTAAGCATGTTTATGAGATGTTCTACCTTCCCCCAAAGATGTGCATATGCTTTTGCAGACTCTGAAATTACTCTCAATTTATGTTTGGTTTTGTTTTTGTCACTTGTATAGAAAGTGACAAGAAAATGGGGGAAGAGACAGCTCACTTCATCTTGAGTCACTGCATCTCCTTGCATAAACCCAAATGCCCCAAAAAATAAAGAAAGTAAATTTAACCAGTAACTTTATTACTTTTAGCAGCAAGACATTTTTGGTTCATATGAGCCAATTTTTGGTTCATATGAGCCAATTTTTGGTTCAGTACTAATTGCATCTCCATACGGAGCAAGAAACCAACAGTGGATCTCAGGGTGGCTTTGGGATAAGGCATGAGCACTCATATATCTGCCAGAAAAAAGAAGGCCTTTTATGTGTTTTCTTTTCCTATAGTATTTTTTTTTCTTTCTGATTTTAAATTGTATTATTCCAGAAATTCGTGGTATGTTTAAAAAATTGTTACTCATTGCTCAGTTTGAACGATACACGTCTCCCCTCGTCTCTTGTAAAGATGCCGCGTTGGACTTGGACTGAACCAAAGAATCTAATGCCTGATGCATACAAAACGCTATATGGGCTCGCATGGATAACCAAGTATCTCCATCGGTTGTTTCACATGTGGTCTAAAATTATCTCTACATGTTCATGCTATCAAAACTAAGGAATTGTGGCAAGGTTGATTGATTTTCCAAGCCACTTATACCACATTAGGGTCCGTCTGGTAACGTTTTCGGAGAATGTTTTATGAGAATATTTTCAGAGAATGAAAACAAGAAAACGAATTTGCATTTTCAGGAAATGAAAATGCGTCTAGTAGATTAATTAGAAAACATTTTCAGAAAACAAAAATAATGAAAACGTGTCTGGTAATACAATTTGAAATAATAATATGTGAGTTATTTTTATGAAAATGTTTTCCATGAGAATGAAAACAACTTTTTTCTGTTTTTTACAAGTACACATGAACTTGTTTTCATTTTATGAAAACATTCTCAGTGTTTTCTGTTTTTACAAAGAATCTAATGCCTGATGCATACAAAACGCTATATGGGCTCGCATGGATAACCAAGTATCTCCATCGGTTGTTTCACATGTGGTCTAAAATTATCTCTACATGTTCATGCTATCAAAACTAAGGAATTGTGGCAAGGTTGATTGATTTTCCAAGCCACTTATACCACATTAGTAATTGGAAATTCAGAGTCATAGATATTAATGGCCTAACCATTACCCAATTAGCATCCTGATTTTCTCCTAAGCAACAGTAGCTCATAAGTTTATCCTAATCAGCTATATGTTTTTTCCCTAATTTTTCATGCATGGACTAGCACAACTATTTTCGGAAAACTCAAATTTCTTGAGGTGGCTTGGCTGAAAATGGCTTTGGATTTTTCTTTACAACAGAAGGAACAGAAAATGAAAACCATAACAAAGAGGGTAAATTTTTATTAACATGAACACTTCTCCAGTGCAATTGGTGTACTGTCCATACCAAAAACAAAAAAACAAAAAAAGAAAAAACGAAAAAAAGAAAAAAGAAAACATATAAATCTTTGTATACCATGATCATAATTTTGAGACACAAGGTATGATACCAAGTCAATTGGAACATAATTAATTCATCCTGTTTACCTTGACAATTTTCTACTAATCTGAGCACTCGATTTCTTGATAGAATCTATTCTCTGAAGCCTAATCTGCTCCCTGAATTTGGCTATGAACTCATCAGCTTTCTTATCCACATCAGGCCCTCCATCACTTCCACTGCTAGAAGCCGAAATGAAATTCCTTGGAGTTGGCTTTGGGGTCTCTCCAATGTCTTTCTGGATGAAACTTCCTCCAAAGTTGTCATCCTCACTTTCTGTTTCTTCATCCGATTCCATAACCACGCTGTTGAGAAAATCTTCTTTCTCTTCCTCCGAAAATCCATTGAAATCTGAGTTTGGCATGTTGGGGATGCTTTCATGCCCTAAATTCTCAGTCCCAATAAAAGAAGTTTCATCAAATCCCACCCTCTTTCTTGCAGCTTTCTCCACCAAATTTTCTTCAGCTTGCTTGAAGTTTTTCTCCACATTGCCATTTACATATCCATATTCTCCCATCACTCTCCCCATCACATATTCTCCATTGCTCCTATTCAAGTCCCTTGTTTCACTACTGAAGCTTCTCCTCAAGTCCTTCTCATACAAAACCCCATCTCTGCTTGGTCTCATTGATGATGACTTATAAAACATTGGCGGGGGAGGTGGAGGCGGGGGAGGACAGGACTTGTAAAAGCTCTTCTTCCTCCCCACATCCTCAGCATTCTTGGCTTGAGACTCCGATGACAATGAAGGTGAAGGAGATGCCTTCTTTGGAGACGAAAGTGATGGCGAAGGAGACAGCTTTGGGGATGAAGACATGGAATTCGATCTCGAAGAACGAGAACCTTGGGACCTCGAACCCCAAGACTCTTGGCGGTTAAGCTCAAATTCCTCCATTGGAGGACTGTTAATAATTTCTTCCTTCACATTCATCCTTCCTGATCTTGATCTCCATGGAATTGGAGAAGGAAGCACAACACTTTCCTTCAACTTCTCCTCCAATTCTTGATGATCCAACCCTCCAAATTCACCACCTAGAGCCTTGTTATTCGATTTGCTTGAAAACCTTCTCGAGCCTGACCTTGAGTTAGATCTACTTAGAGAACCAGAACTGGCACTAGATTCATTAACAGACCCTATATTAGCCGTGTCAGGAACATGTTGTTTTAAGCTCCTAACAGGCAAAAGCAATGGCTTTTCACCAATTCTTGAAGCGTTACCTCTCTGTTCATCAAGAGCAGAGTGTTCTTGAGCTACAACCACCACCGGTTCGTTCCTGTAATACTGACTACTCCATGACTGGACCTTGTTCTCATCAGAGCCAGATGGAATTTCAGTCTCATCATCAAAAACTGAAGACACCTGAAGAAATCTAGACACATACGAATGAGCATTATCGAATTTTGCGTTAGTGTTTTCCTTCTCTGTTATGTCATTTCTTCTGCTAAAAAGCCCATAAGAGACTGCTATGCCAACAAGGAGAAGGTGCAGAAGCTCCCAGCTTCTGGTGATTACACTTTGGTTGAAGAACTCAGGAGCTTGTGAAGGAAAAAGTGGGAGAATAACAAAGAAAACTACAACTAGAGCAACTTTGTATAGAAAATGATTGTAAAACTTACTTGGGTTTTCATGGTTTTGTTCTGGGACCAACTTTTGGTGTTTGCCGTAATTATACTCTGTCTCACTCTCTGCCATTGAAGAACACATAGAGTAGACAGAATGAAGCCCTGGCTTTTCAATGTTCTTTTTGTTAGCAGAACAAATGGAAGGAAGAAGAAGAAGGTAAAGAAGACTTAGGGATTAAGGTAAAGTGCAGAGAGAGGAAAGTAGAGGCAGTGGAGAAGAAAGTTATAGAGAGGTGTGAGAGAAATGTTCATTCTTTTGCTTTTAGCCTTTCTTTTCAATTGACATTTATAGCCTTTTATTTACTAAATTTCCTCAGAATGTTTTCTTTTTCAATATTTTATTTTCTCAACAATTGGTGAAAACAGTTTTGTTTTGTTTAAATGATGATACCTATCTAAAGAATTCTTCAAGAACTAACCAGTTAAAAAGCAGTCAAGTCTAAGCCTACATTTGGCCATGCACCAATGGTTTCCCATTATTCCTTTTCTTCAAGGAAAGATGCTTCTTAACATTCTAGTGGGAAGTGGTGAGAACATAATCCCACTTAGTCTACTTGGAATCCACAATTTTGTTGAAAACAGTTGTGAACAAAAGCAGTCTTGCACATTATGCTGAAACTCACATGCTCAGGAAAAGTGATCATGGTTTTTTTCCTTTTCCCAGTTTATGTACATTAGAAGAAACGGAATAAAAAAAAAATTGCGGTGGATATAGTTTATAGGAGTGCCACTGTCAGTCGTTTATGTGAATTATATGAAATTAAGTTAGTCCCATAATAAAGTTTACATGCATTATCGACTAGAAATCAGTCACGATCACGGCGCAACTCACCATAATACAAGTAAAAACATATAGCATTGATTGTACAGTCAAATAACTAAAATTCACCATTTCTCAGAAAAAGTGAAAAACTTAAAAGAATTGAGTCAGATAATCGTAACACTGACGTCAATGTGAATCTAGAAAAAAAAAAAAAAAAAATCCAATACTCGAGATAAGGTTTTGCTGAACTGTAAGTTATACTTTGTACCTCATAAACATGTTCGTTTCTGCTTTGTACAAGCATTAGATAAAGGAATGAAGTGGAAAGGTAAGCAGTGTGAGAGTATTTTGATTTTGATAGAATAGAAAGGAAAGGGGGACAAGGACATTTTGGGGATGTTGGAAAATGGGAGGGGCAAATAGGTTGCGTGGGATGTGGTGGGGATTCTTCTTTTGGAGTGCCTACGCTAGCTTTTCTGTGGGGGTAATATTATATTCATCAAAGAATGAAAGAAAGGAAAAAAAAAAAAAATTGTGTTTATTTGCAACTTTGGTGGGAATGCTTTTCTTGTCAATTTTGCTTCTGTATTCTTCAACTGCTATTCTAGGAGGATGAAGATGATGTTAGATGCTCTTAAGAGGCACGCAGCCAGTTGGGTAATTCTTAAATTTCATAAATAAAAATAAAAATAATTTTTACCAATTTATTTGTAAAGTGGAAGAAGAGGAAAACTAGAATTTGCCAGTGATTTCTATACCTTGTGTATGCAGTTTATTAGGAATATTTATTAGAAATTGGGCTTCTGGCCATGATTTATTCCATAAGGGTGTTATCAAATCAACCTACTATGTAACTTGCACTTTCTCATTTTTGTTCTGGAAAGATATTACTAAAACAGATGGAACATATCTGCCCTAAAATTTCTTTTATTTTCTTTTTAAAATTGACTGGATACTCCTGGAAAAGACAGATTGACCAGCATTGAGCTGCAGTGTTCTTGTTTGTCACCAAATTTAGCTAGAACAAGAAAAAGAGAGAAGTATAAAATGATACTACGTACAATGTCAAGGACTTTTTCACTTGATTAATTATTGACACTGAAAACTCAGGCCTTCATAGAAATTCTAATTAATTTTTCATCGTATTGAGAAGTTTTTCATTTCTATCCTTTAAACTTAAACTTAAAACACTGTTTTTACCCAGCAAAAGTTGTTATTTGACCTAAAGAGCTCATATATATATATATATATGTCACGGCAAATCAGTGACTTTGAATCGTCTTCTCATTCTCTTCAAAACAACGAGTCATGAACTCAAATTGGGTCCGTCGAAGCCTGACTAGCCAGTGAATTGAGGCCCATAAACCTAAATGACGAGGCTGACAGGACGAACAAGTAAAGTTCGATAGGGGACCTTTATTTATCGACAGCCAGAGCACAAAATAATGGTTAATATTTCCACATAATCCATATTTTATTTTTTGTTTGGCAATAAATTTATTGCTAATTTCGGGTCTCAAGCATGTAAAGGGTGCTTAATGAAGTAATCAGACATGGCAGTAGGCAGCTTTAGTTGGA
Source organism: Prunus avium (assembly GCF_002207925.1). Next base: position 733,352 of record NW_018921688.1, on the reverse strand, counting down.
GAAAAAGCAAAAGCAAGATTAAGAAGATAATCCTCATAAGATGAGACGAAAGAAGGATGAAGAAGGGTGATAAGGTATCCTTCTTTTCTCATATATTGGCCGAAAGTACATTGGAAAGATCCCTAAACAACGGATCTGATTCTCATGCTTTGGAATGTCCAAAATTGAAATTTTTTGTTTGTGATGAGGCCTTTTTAACCTTAAACAAAATAGGACAATCCTATGAAACATTAACATGTGCAATGCTCTCTTATTTTTCTATGCTCACACCAAATTTTAGGATATGTTAAGGACTTTATTTCGTAAAATTATTGAAGGAAAAGGGCAAACAAAGAGTAGTACTTTTGCGGTGAATGAAACTACTTACGCCACCATTGAAGTAAGGAGCGGAGCCACTAAGGGACTAGAGTGGTCAAGAGCCCCTCTCAGTGGCGGATCCAGGATTCTTGAGCTAAGCGGTCACAGTGTTAAAGTTCCGAAATTTGTCTACGAAGAAAATAACACTAAAATGTCAATCAATAATTTTCTTTTATATAGAATCATTGCATAATTCTACACAATAATTAATTCAATCAATCAATAATTTTTATCTAAATTATCATATCAATAAGTTAATCCACTACCAAATTATCAAATAATCAAAACAAAACATTATCAATAAATAAAAGGGTTTGGGATAATGATTTGGGAATGAAAAAGGGTTTGGGGGTGTACTGGTTAAAAGGGAGGAGGGATGATTTTTTCCATTAGTGTAAGATGGAATTAATACTAAAATTTCCATACCCTTTCACATTGTTATTTAATTTCCTCTGTTCTCCTTTAAATTCAATATTATTGAGAGGCTTGAGGCTCATATGTTTCGTGCGTTATAACATAGGGCTGGTATTTATAAAAAATTTGGGTGACAAAACTTACGGGGATTAAAGTTTGTTGAAACACGACAAATCTTTCACAAATTTCACGTGAATGTGTAGAAGAAGACACTATATAGTAAATAAAATTCAATTGAAACAGTTATGATACGTGTCTCGATTTCTATAACAATTCATTTGATAACATCTTTCGAAAGAAAAGATTCTTAAAAAAAGAAAGAAACAAGACACAGATAATTCCTAACTTAAGTAATATGTTGGTGGAACTGAACTGAATTGACAGTTAAATGTCCAACAAATTCTTGAACTTTTATTTTTCTTCAACTCTTGGCCCTTCTATATGGCTCTAATAAATTCTTACATTGAACTAGTCACCTCTAGAACAACCCCAATGCATCTTTTAGGCATGTAAGGGTTGCTTGATGCAGGACATCAAATCCGGTAGAGTTTGAATGGAGGATGAGGGAAATTCATCGTTGTTACCTATCCTGCACAATGATCACCATATCAAAACATTGAAGAAAAGTTTTCAAAACATGTTGTCCCATTCATTCACTCAGCAAAAATCCATTTTATTATTTGATGTTATTTTAGCATCGTATTAGAGGAATACAATTCTGACAAATAATTATGATCACTACTACAAAAACGTTAGTAGACAACGGCTAGAAATCATTGTGGTTTCAATTATAAAAACCGTTTACTTTAGTAATATCGTCTATTCTACATTTTGTACACAACGGTTGATAACTATTGTAGTTTGTATCCTTTAAAACTGTTGTAATTGGTTGCATTCCACCCTTCTTTTTATGTACAACCGTTGTAATTGGTTAACTTCTACAACAGTTTTAAAAATCGTTGTTATCTAAAATCGTTGTAGAAACTAGTATTAGATTGTTTATAAAACCATTGTGGAAAATCACATTAGATAACGTCTTCTATGAAAAATCACTGTTGAAAATAGCATTAGATAATGACGTTTTGGTGCACCCACAAAATTACCAAAATTCCAAACTAATCATTCACTATGAAAATTAATGGAAATTCACACTAATAATTTATACCACAATATCAATTTACAATTAGAATTCAATGCATATACACTACAAGAATTTTCACCAAAAAAAAAAAAATTGTGTTTATCTTGTTCCATAACATTATCGCTCTACATAATGGTCACCAAACTTGCTCACTCATGCCGGACTTCATCAATCTGCTCGTGTTTTGGTAATTCTTCTACAACTGAAACAGTACACACACAAAAACAAAAACAAAACAAAAAAGGTTGAACTAGGTATTAATTTAAGCAAGATAAATTGCAAGAGAGAAAATACATACTTGAAGTTTGCTGCAAATCATGATTTCTTTCTCTTGCAGACTTTCTTCACCTGATGATCCGCTGGCCTTGTTCTGTGATACTCCAAGCTTAACTCTTCTGTCTTCGGATGAAAGTCTACAGGCAGCAGGAGAGAGGCCATTGGTGATCAATTCGTTGATATAACATATACAGATAAAAAAGAAAATAATACAATGTATCCAACTTATTTTAATAAAAGAAAGACATATACCTTTGCAAGAGCTTAGATGCTTGAAGTTAATTTTAATTGTCTCTCCCATGCCACTCATTTCTACACTCATGAAACAGGTTTCTTTGAATAGTTTTAAATGTCTCTCAAGTTCTCCTCCCCATTCCCACTTTCCTTCCCTTTTCATCCCTTTCCTCCTCTCGCTCCTCATTCTCCTTTCTCTAAAACCTAAAAATTGTCTTTCAAGTTTTAAATTGGTAACCATGACCAAAGAGTTTGAGTACAAAAATATGACTGACTTCAGGAAGAAGGGTTGAGAAGGTATTTGTAGAAAATTTAGGCGACAAAATCAATAACTTGACAGCAGTTTGTTGAGCTACAGACAAATTGTTCATGGATTTTATGTGAAAACACACAGAAAACGTTCACGGATCTCACATGAAACACAAAGAAAATGAATGCAGCAGTTACAAAAAAAAAAAAAAAGCCTATTGAAATGGCTTATACCGCCACCCATAGTTTCTATGAAATTCAAGTGAGACATGATCTTCTAAAATAAAAGTTCTGAAAAAAATGAAGGTAGAAAATGGATAATTTTGAGCTTTTATTTTATTTAGCGAAACAGAATAATTTTGAACTGGGTTAAGATATGTACAAACAAAAAAGAAATCCTTGAACTTGGCTTCAATCTATGAAGTTAAGGTTTGCATCCATTAGGCATTTGTTGCCATTGGAATGCAATAGGATTTACGTGTTGGATCCCTCCTTTCATCATATTACTTTGCACAAAAAGAAAAAAATAATAAGAAGCTTGTAGCTCAAGAGCTTTTGCGATTGTTATAATGCTTATGGGCCACGAGTTTCATGTAGTCTCTTAAAAAAGGATTTCAAAAAATCATTTGTACGGATTAAAATTCCCTCTTGTCTTGAACATTAATGTCAAATTCGAGTGGTCCGTTAATTTTTTTTAAACATTACAACACATTTTGACGTTTTATTAATATTCTCAAAATTACAATTAATACTAAAATTTTCTTACCATTTCACACTAATAATATACTTTTTTCTCCTATGGTCTGTAGTTTCTGGGCTACGTGTTTAGCCTTGATGCACTACGTCATGTTTCTTCCTTTTGTTGGTTTCTTCTTTGTAGTTTCCTCCCCAGCTTTTGGGTCTTTTAATGAAAGCTGTAGTTGACCAAAAAAAATATACTTTTTTCTCCTCAAAATCTAATATTATTGAAAGACTTCCGCCTCACGTGCTTCATGCGTTCTAACCTAAGGTTGGTTGGTATGTATAAAAAGTTCGGGTGACAAAACTTACGCGGGATCAAAGTTTCTTGAAACATGATAAACTTTTCACAAATCTCACGGGAACGTGTAGAGGAAATGTATGTAGTAAATAAAAGCCAGTTGAAACGCTTAGGCTTAATTACACAAATGCCCCTTGAAACTTTGGTCAAATCCTACTTTGTCCTTATTTTGTAGCAGTCTGAGTTCTTATCAAATCTCATCAATCTGACATATTTGTTTACTTGCCTTTTGTTTTCCTTATTTTGTAGCTTTGTATTAGAGAACTAATAAAGTCCTTATTTGTCTTGAGGCATGGAAAAGAACCTATATTGAACCAGATCCTCATTCAATGCACAATGGTTAGCTAATGAAAGTCAGGTTTTTTAGCGCATAAATCATATAATAAATTCATTCAAGTCTATAGAATTTTACACTGATAATAGTGACACGCTCACACACATTAACTTAATCTTTAGCCTATTTATGAGGCTATAGGAGATTATCTCTTGAGAATGTCAACTAACCCAAATAATTAAGTAATATTTAAAGCCTTTATCATCTGAATCTTTTGATGCAAATTGTTGTCTTGTTACTTTAATATACTATTTAAACAGGGACGGCCCTCCCTGGCATGTAGAAAAGGGATCTAAAATGACACATCATAGTGAGTACCTGAGCACATACCAATGATATTACATCATCTTGCTCTATATCTATATGCTTCTGAGTATACTAGAAATTAAAAATAATCCTACATAACTAAGGACAACTTAAGCCTTATCGATGAAGAGAATTGACCTCTTATCTCATCACAGAGAGTTGGCATATATGGCAAAATCTTTGGTATGAGAACATTTCTATACAGGGCTATCTATTTATTCTCAAATAGCAAGTACATATTTGTGTGACTGAGAGGGAGAGGTTTTGGATTTTGATTAAGTTGAGAGATGGATTTCATGGATCATTCCGTGCATGAGGCTGCAGCTTCAGGAGATGTTGACTTCTTAAGAGCAAATATTGCAGATGATGACATTCTTCTTCAGAAAACTCCTAATGGCAGTAATATTCTTCACATTGCGGCTGAATTCAAGCAAAAAAATTTATTTGAAAACATTCCAAATCAATCTCCACTGTTTTGGGACACCAACAAGAAGGGCAACACTCCCCTACACGTTACTGCAAGAGTAGGCTGTGATGACATAGTAAAGCTACTACTCACTCAACCAGTGAGCAGACTTGCCAGTGGAGGAGTTGATCAGGAAAGCGGACTCACTGGTAAAGAAGCTCATAAAGAGTTAGTACGAAGGACCAACTGTGAAATGGATACAGCATTGCTTGTTGCTGTCCGATATGGTCATGGTGGAATCGTGAATTTGCTAATGGAATTTGATCATGAATTGTGTTGTCTCACAAATAGCGCCAATGAATCACCATTGTTCCTAGCAGTACGCCAGGGTTTCCTATCCATAGCTCGTTCTATTTTACAGGAGTATCAAATATGTCCTTCTTTTCAGGGGACCCAAGACGTGACGGCTTTGCATGCGGCAATAACTCGCACGGGCAAAGAAGCTGCAGGTAATAAACTACCTGGCATCAATTGATCATGTGTTATTTTATTTTATTTTTACTTTGGTTTCGTTTCGCGTATTGAGAATGTTGTCCCATGTTGAAAAGTATAAACGAACCGAGTACGAGTTTATAAGGAGTTCCTCCATTGCAAATTGGTTTGGGGGTCTGAGAAACCTTTCAAGAGCTTACTAAGGAGTTAGACTACCATAACCAATTCCTTCATGGCGACAGGGCCGTTCCTGAGATTTTGAGGGCCCTGTGCGAAACTTAAATTGGGGCCTCACATAATCTAATACAAAAATACTATAAATAAAAATTTAACATAATTTAATGTCATAAATAATTTTTTTTTAATAACTAAAGTCACCATCAATAAACATACAAAATCAAATTCATAAAAATTTAAATATTTCCATTTGATAAAGTTAAATATTAGTATGTTTGAAGCTGACTATTTGATTTTGATGGTCTTTATGAATTTAGGAATTAAGGTTTTCTTTTTTCGGTGTTGAAATTCCTGAAATTGAAAGAATAACAAAAATTGTCACAGGATTGAAAAAAGAACCAAAGAGAGATTGATGAATGATAATGATTACGTACTAGAGAATCAGAAGAAACTATGAAGTTTTTGTTTTTAAATTAAGAGAGTACTTTTCTTGGAGGAGAAAACTTTTTTTTTATATTTTTTTTTAATCAAAGAATGATAGGGGAGAAGCAGAAAGTGTTTGGGGGATATATACATATACTGCTTCTGTGGTTAGCTAAGCTTTGATGTTTCCTTTCGTCCAAAAAAAAAAGCTTCGATGTTTCTTTTTTTTTCTTTTTTTAAGGCTTTCTGTTTTTATTTATTTGTAATTATGTAAAGTTTGTTGTTATAGTGCAAAAATAGTATAAAAGAAGGCAAATAGATGGACTTCGATGAGAATCGAAGTCAGGCGCTTTTGTTAATTGAATATGCATTGCAGCCAACTCCACTATGCGCACTCTTGTGCAAATGTTTAGCACGTTGTAATATATATACAATATATATATAATATAAACAAATTTTTTTTCGGGGGCCTCAATAATTCGAGGCCCTGTGCGGTGGCACCACTTGCGCCACCCCAGGGCCGCTCCTGCATGGCGAACAATTCCACACAGAAATAACCCTTTTTTAGTAAGGAGGAGCCAAGCATTTTTCTTGTGTGGGGACTATAATTTATGTGATTTCAAACTGTTACTGATAATCCACATAATTCACGTGGATGACCTACTTGACGATCCAACAAAATCATGCGGCTGATTATTTTTCTTAAATTCAAGGCATCTGATTTAGGATCTAGATTTGTATAATTGTAGATTACTCCTATTGTCTAGCGATGCCAAATCTTTCAGTTACTGAACAAATATTTCTTCCCACTACAAATGGCCTAATGTTTCTATATTAACAAGGTACGTAGAAATTGTGAGAATTATGGTGGACTCCATTACACTACGCAGCATTAAGAGGGAACCTTGAAGCAATTCGACTGATGATTAAAGAGGATAGCTCTGCTTGTTACATATTGGACACTTGAGCCTGGCACTTGTGATTTGTATAACGAGAAAGGCCAGACGATTCTTCATGTTGCAGTTTTAGGGGGACGTAAAAATGTAGTCAATTGCATTTTGATGACGCCTAAGCTTGCGAGACTTATAAAAGATGGAAACACCCCTTTGCATCTAGCAGCCATTCAAAAAAAATCTTGGAATTATACTCATTTTATTACGCAACCCCAGGGTGGATAAGACTGCTATCAACAAGGAATTCTTAAAGGCCTATGACATTTTAGTTCGTAACGAATATGGGGAGGTACGTATTATGCAAATAAAGAATTTTTTTTTAGAGTTGATTTTCTCACTCCTCTTTTCTCTACTTACAGCAATTCGACTGATGATTAAAGAGGATAGCTCTGCTTGTTACATATTGGACACTTGAGCCTGGCACTTGTGATTTGTATAACGAGAAAGGCCAGACGATTCTTCATGTTGCAGTTTTAGGGGGACGTAAAAATGTAGTCAATTGCATTTTGATGACGCCTAAGCTTGCGAGACTTATAAAAGATGGAAACACCCCTTTGCATCTAGCAGCCATTCAAAAAAAATCTTGGAATTATACTCATTTTATTACGCAACCCCAGGGTGGATAAGACTGCTATCAACGAGGAATTCTTAAAGGCCTATGACATTTTAGTTCGTAACGAATATGGGGAGGTATGTATTATGCAAATAAAGAATTTTGTTTGAGAGCTGATTTTCTCACTCCTCTTTTCTTTACTTACACTCTATTTTCCTTTTTAATATTTTTTAATTAATTTTGTTCTTTTTTTTCCTTTCTCTTTCCTATTCTACCCTTATTCTACTTTAATTTCTTTTTATTTCACTTTTATATTATTTCTTTTTCTTTATACTTAATTTTACAACTTGCACTCCATTCCTTTTTCTTTATATTTTTATATTATTTCTTTTTCTTTATGCTTGTTAAATGAATATGATAATATTTTTTATTATTATTTAGAAAACCTATAATGCTTTATGAAGTTAATAAAAAGTTGAATTAAACATTAGAAAAAAGAAAAGAAAAAGCCCACATAGCCATCACCATCATCATCAAACCCTCCTCTGCCACCACGTCTCTCTTCCCAAAACCCCATCTTGGAGGGCCCCACTGGTGGCCATCTGGATCCCACTAGTGGCCACCTGGACCCCATCATCAACTCCTTCTTCTTCCTCATCTTTAGCCAGTATATTGTGGCCCTCACTCGCATACTCAAACATCCTCTTCTTCAAATCAGCGTACAACGTTCAGATTGTAGTGCAAGACAACGATTCCGAGGAAAAGCTTGTTGAGAGGTTCAAAAAGGAGGTTCTGAGGGCTGGTGTGTTGCAAGAGTGCAAGACCAGGAGGTTCTTCAAGGTTCTGAGGGCTGGTGTGTTGCAAGAGTGCAAGACCAGGAGGTTCTTCGAGAACAACCTGGAGAAGAAGCAGAGAAAGACTTGACAGGTTGCCAGAAAGAACCACAAAAGGTTTTCACTTTTTGCCTCTCTTCTTTTCTTTTTTCTATTTGGTAACCCCTGTCTCTCGCCTTTCGGCAATTGGCTTGAACCTAGCCAAAGTTTCCTTGCTGCCTAGAAATCGAGTACAGGTATATGAACTGCTCAAATGTTGGCTCTCCCAATTTCACCAACCACCAAGCGATATATACCCCATGCAGCAGAATCCAGAAATTGAGATTATATTGCCCCGGTGCATACCCCAGCTTGGCTAGCATCATCTGTACCCATGGATGAAATGGCAATCTAAAGCCATTCTTATACATGTCTGTAAAAATAAGCACGCAGCCCTCTGGAGGATATCTAACCACATCAGAAGCAGTAGGTAACCTCAACCCCACCAAAAGTGGAACACTGAACTCTGTCCGAATCTCCGATAATCTAACCTCTGTAAGTGTATTCCTCCTCGGTAACGGGACACCAACCCGTACCTCCAACCCCTCTGAAGCTGAAGCCACGGCTATGCTCACGGACCCCGATGGTGATGCCTGCTTACTTGATCCCACCTCTGGTGTATGAGGCAAGGCTATAACCCGATTAGCTATGGCCTCTAACTCCTTGTAATTCCTCTGCATCTCTCTATATGTAGCTGACCCAGAGTCTACTGATGGCTCACCCTCATGCACTACCATCCTACTCTCTATAATACCTTCTACCACACTCTCTGTCTGGGAACTCTCACGTTCAGAACACACATAAAGGCTTGGCTCTGACTGGGAACTATCACTTTCGGTATCTTCCCCACCAAGGGCAGGGGGGTCGAGACTTTCTTTATCAGAACTCTCAGACATATACAACATGCAGAAACAAGGAAAAGGAACTAATGCACATGCAAGAAGGATCGAAACATACATTCAACAAGTTCATATCAAATGTTCAAGGTGTTCATCAAGTTCATGCTCATATTCAAGGTGTTCATCCTAATCTTCAACATGTTCATGCCAAAAAGGACATTTAAATTCAAAAATTCAAGGGAAATGAGGTCTAACCTTGTTTGCACCACCATGGAGAGCTCGCCGGAAATCTTTCTGACCACCGCTCCAACACCAAGTATCTCGCCGGAAATCTCTTTTTCTCCTCCTCACTTTTTAGAAATTTTTCTCAAGACTCAAGTATGTTCACCTTCGCCACCCCAAGTTCCTATTTATAAAGCCTCAAGGGTACCCATGCCTCGGTTTACGAGAAAACCCTAGCACCCTTTCAGCTTCCCTCTCGAATTCCTTGTACCTGCTCCACAATTTGAAATTCAAATTTCAAGTTGCCAAAAAAAAAAAAAATCGGAGAAGGGAAATGAAAGGACCTTGCCAAACGGCAAGGCCCACGCAGAAGCAAATGAGGGTCGCAAAATATTTCACCTTACCTAAGCCCACCTGCGGAAGATATGGTGACCCAGCCCCACCTTGCCCAAGCTTCTTGCCGAATGGAAGGATCTTAGGCACGTTGCATTCACACCAATCTTCAAAACTTCCAACTTCAAGCCCGCTTAGAGCCAAAACAACCAATGCACACATCAAGTTCGTCACATTAAAACAATTTCAATCAATCCTTGCCGAACGGCAAGGGTTGGGCAGGAGATAGCAGGGCCTTGCAAATGAACCGGGATTTCACAAGGGTGTCTAAGGAGGGTCCGAAGTTTGAATGTGCACACGAAGGGTTCAAGATCTTTTGACTCCTTCCATACCGAACAGCAACTCTTGCCGAAATCACAACGCTACCAGGTCCCCTTCTCAAAAATTCGAATATTGTCAGCTCCAATTCATGGCGAAAATTAAATACAAACTCATGGTACGCCAAGCTTGCCGAACGGCAAGAGCCGTGAACAATTTGACGGGAGACTTACGAAAATCACGGTTCAAAATCAAACTTGCCGAAACTACAAAGCCCCTTGCCGAAAGCTGAAAAATTTCACCCCATGCCGAAGAGACCAAAGTGAGGCCTCCAAAACAATAATTTTCTAAATCCACCATTATTGAACGACAAGGGTTGAACAGACAAAAGAGAGTTTGGAAAGGTCCCTACCTCAAAAAGTGCCGAAGGCGCTCACCATGGTTTCCACCTAGCTCCAACCTCGAAAACCCAAACCCAAAATCGGGTTGTTGCCGAAGAGCCCCAGACCCTTGCAAGCTACGGCTCCAAGCCACGGTTCGTTGCTGCCGACGGGAAGGACCTCTTCGCAAATTCTTCCCAACCTACCAGTGCCGAACGGCAAGGGCTATGCGAAAGAAATGGGGGACGCCGACCAAGCCGAAACCTCGTGCCGAAGGATCTCTACACTTGCTGCAAGAGCCGCGCTGCCAAACCGATGAGCCGTGCTACAACTCCTTGTTGCATTCCTAAGAGGACACAAATTAATGTGCAAACAACCAATTAAAAATACCCGCAAGTGCACGAATCTATTGAAGTATAGATTATGTAAGTACGGGGTCGATCCCACGAAGAACTTGTCGGCTTCCTATAAGTTCTAATTTGAGTACGTAAAGAACACTTAATTGACACACCACAAATGCACAAATGCAAAATGGAAACTAAAAATGAGTAAAGAAGTGTAAAAGAAATGAAACAACACAAGAAAACTAAACAAAAACACAAACAGCATTTTCTATCACCCTTTTATCACCCTTTTATCACCTATGAACAGTGCTAAAGCGACCGGTCGTCAGGTAAAAGCGACCGATCGTTTTTGGGCAGATTCGTTTTCTCTGTTTTTCAGTTTCGACCTCTGTCCAGTGTTTTGCCTATAACTTTCCAACCGTACGTCCAAAATTCACGTTCTCGGTTGGATTCAGCACAGAAAATGGAAGAACACAACGCGGACCAAAAGTCCAAAACAATTACAGAAAGAAATAAAATTCAGTAACAAAGACACGTAACGTGTCAAACACGCAACTCACACACACATTGGGGGGGGTTT
>NW_018921688.1:613614-696251 GCF_002207925.1 Prunus avium | reverse complement strand
GATTATCTTCTTCTACCACTAGTGCATAAGCTTCAATGACTGCTGGAAGCGGATTCATGGCAAGAATCCGACTACGAACGGAATCAAAGTTGGGATCGAGTCCTCCCAAAAAATCGTACACACGTTCCACCTCAAGTGCTTGTTGGTGAAGAGCCACATCATCGGGATTGGTATGTTTGCAGGGACGGAGGCTGTCAATTTCCTGCCATATTATGTGTAATTTTTCGTAGAATACATTCACAGGTTCACCACTTTGAGAGGTGGTGACTGACTGACGACGGAGTTGGTACAACTTGGAGCTATTCTGTGTGACAGTATATGTCTTCCGAGCTGCGTCCCACACCGCATAAGCCGTTGAGCAGTGATCAAATAAGGCACGTACATTTTTGGTCATGGAGTTGAGGAGCCATGACTGCACCAAACAGTTGTCTTCATCCCAAGCTTCATAGCTAGGATCATCAATGGCAGGGGCAATCTTTTTACCATTAATGAAACCAGCCATACGACGAGCAGTGATGGCCAAGCGAACACTACGAGACCATGCAGGATAGTTGGACCCATCCAACTTATCAGGAGTAATTGGAGAGTAGTCATGAGAGGACCGGGGTGGTGGTGGTGTTGTGGAGTCGATCTTGGTGGAGTCGATTTTAGAGGAGTCGTCCGTGGAGTCGTTGATGGAGTCGTTGGTGTCACCCATGAGGTAAGTATATAAAAGGATGTAGAGGAAGAAATAGCTTAAAACTTCAGCAAACAAGAGCACAAAAATGGCTTGTGATCAAGACCAATTTTGAGGCAAGGCAAAGTATGAGGTAGGAATAATATAACAGCAAATTATGGGCAAGGATAGGTAGAGATTTAGGCAAGAACAAGGTTATGCAGAGGCAACCAAAATCGATTGCTCTGATACCATGCCAAATATAGTGTAATTGAGAGAGTTGAGAATGTATAATAAGAAGAACAAGATAGGTTTTGCAGAGAATTCAAATCTGCCAATTGAGTTTCTTACTTAGTGAAGGGTTAGATATACAAGTATACAAGGTGATTATTAGTTACAAACAATGCACAAGACATGGAGGGAAACATGGAGAGTTTCCATCCCTAAAACAAGGAATATGAAAACAAGGAAAAGTAACAAGGTGGTAGACAAGCCATTTAGGGATGTCTATGTTTTGTCTTTGACTTTACTAACAGATTAGAGGTCTAAGATTCGAACCCACATGGCATCTTAGTTGTGTGTGTGTGAAAAACCTCCTCCCTTGTAGTTTAAACTATCATGTGTTTGGAAAAAAAAAAAAGTTTCACTGAGAGGTGTTGAGAGAAATTTTTTGTGACGAAACCGAGGGCTAATTAAAGTTTGTTGAAGTTCAGACTTTTCATGTGAAAGCCAGAGAAACTGCACTTAGGATTAGCAGGTTTTGAAAGCCAATTGAAACGCTTACGACACATCGTAATATGAGTCCGGTTTACCTGTTACCAAAGTTCCCGTGCCCTCCTATTTCCCTCCTAGTTTCATGACATGTGGCAAGCCACTTAACACCACTTAACTCTGTTAACTCTTTTTGCTTCTTTTTACTGTTTGTTTTTTTGCTTTTTCTCCCTGTTCTGCCCCTTTCTCTCTTCTCTGGTTTCCCTCTCCCCCTCTCTCCTTCGTCTCCCCTCCTCTCCTTCCTTTTTTGTTCTCTTTTCCAGATCTCCACCTCCGCGTTTTTTCTTTCTCTTTTTTTTCTTTTTTGGCTTTTCCTTTGTTTTTCTTTTTCTTGTTCAAGTCCAGATCTCCACATCGTAATATAGAATAGATGCCATTCCATATGATAAAATCATGTAAATAATTAATTTTTATAATTTTTATTTTATAGAAATAGATAATTCTGAATTTAACTAGTACAATTCCTTCATGAAAACATATTAGTTTTGTAAACTTGGTCTGAGGTGAGATTTATAGGCCCAATCATTAGACCAATAGCAATACATTTAATCACCAAAACGTTTTCCAAATTTTAATCATTATACGATGGCAGATGACACTACAAATACACAATGGTGAAAAGGAAGGCAGGCTGGCTTGTTGGCACTTCCCATGCCATGCTTGATGTTGATACTGCTTGTACATATATGGCCTTCAAGTTCTGGGTGAAGTATAAGAATAGAACATAAAGCACTCAACCTAGAATCTCTCCATGATCTCCGATTTGAGCCATTACCTACCAGAAGTTCTGGCTGTGAAAAAATGGACGGCTCGTGATGTCGACTAAAATGAAATAATTTTATCATCTCTAGTTTCTTCCTAAAGGTACATCTATAATGTCCTAGCCTGAATGGCCTTCTTGTTCATCTTGTGTGTGTTAGGTTAGGTAGAACTTCAGTACAAATTATTAGGTAAAAATGATTTTGGACCAACATTAGTGTGGTGGATCATGTCAGATGGTCTTTTCATTAGTGATTGACAATGAAAAAACAACAAAGAATGGTGCTTTTAATGGGTTCTGTTACTTGCGTCAAAAGATTCAAAACCTACACCTTTTCTTGTGGTCCCTTCTTTCTCTTCCCCTTATGGGGTTGTTCTTGCTGTTTACACTTATTTGTCGGTGCATGATTATGAATGTGTCACAATTCCTTGTGAATAATGAAAGTAGAAACTATAACAATCTTTTCACCAGAAAAGAAAAAGAAAAAAAGGGAATACACGAGTGCTTTCTATTGTTTGGACGAACAAAAACAAGAATGCTTTAAAATGCCTTTAATGCATGGGTGGCGATCAACCGACCTTTCTGGATTTAATCAATTTTAAGCTGATTTTTATGATTCATTTATTGAAAAATGCTATTCTTAGGTTTCAAGTAAAATGATGTCATTCACATGGGGCTGGTTTTCGGACAGATCGGGATCGAAATTAGGGGATTCTAATTCAATCCAAAAAAAACCAAAATGAAAATTATGTTCCAAAAATTTTTGGAATTTCAACATCAATTATGATTCGAAATTCTCAATATTTCAAAACTTACATATTTTTTTTTTTGGAAAATTTTGAAAAATATTAAAATTGGCTCAAAATTGAAAAATCATAGGAAAAACTACATAGAATTCTAAAATGATGGAATTTAGATTTCCATCATTTCTATTTTTGGCAATTGAAAATTTTAGTGTTTGGATTTATATATGCTGAATTTTGTAGATGACATAATTTTGTAAAAGGCACTATGGAAATTGTGAAATGACGCCTATTTTGGTGAAAATTAAATTCAAGAATTTGATGTCTCAATTTCCACGATTTTCTCATTATTTAATAAATTCCACGCTTAAGTGGCCAAACAAGGGAATTGTCAATTTCTTCTATTAAATTCCCGATTTTTAGCTAAATTCTGAATTATTTTCCCTCATCAAAATAGAGGATTATACGTTGTTATCATTTATGAAATTTCTTGTTTGTCTATTTGGTCATTAAGTCATATTTTGTTCTTGACCAAAAAAAAGAAGTCATATTTTGTTTAACTTGAAATTAGTCATTATGTGTAGTCTAAGCTTGAAATCTCAATATATTTCGGAAGTAATCTTGAGAAACATTCCAATTCCAATCCAAATTTTTTTCAAAATTTTTACAGATTTCGGAATTGATTTGAACTCGCCAAAATAGAAAAGTTTTGGATCGGAGTCGATCGGAATCGGAATTTTCAATCAAACTTGGACCCCTACATTCGCATCTCCAAATCACGAAATTGTTACATCTATTCCTGATGTTGGAAGAAGTTTCAAATTCAAATTGATTCCGAAAATAATAGTTAAAAAAAAAACTTATTTCAAAGTCTCTTGACATGTATCCGAACCCTCTCACTTGATGAGTGAGAAAGAAAAATAGAAAGTAGGAGATATCCCTGCGTTTGTAAGCTGTTCTCTTCCAATTCAAGTAGGGAAACACTGCTTGGATCGAGGGTATTACCATAGTCTAAAATATCGATAATATCGATGAAATATCAAGGATATTATTGTTTTTTCAAATCACGGATATTTCGGAACGTATCCATGCACATATCATATAAATATTGATAATATCGATGATAACATCGGAAAATATCAATGTCGATAATTTCGCTCACACTTTAGCAATATTTTGTCAAAATATCGCTGTAATATCGATATAATATCGAAAATATTGAAAATATCGATGTAATGGAAAAAAATAATAATAAAGGAAATAAAGGGGGAAAAGGGAGAAAAAAAACACAAAGGGGATTTGAACCCCTCCCATTTTACTCATCCAACACCTTAACCACCATATCACTTATGTTTTTGTGATAATATGCTAAAGTATTTATATCTATATTGTTTTGTTTTGAATTCTTTTTGCAAGAATCAAATTTTTACATGAGAATGAATCTTTGACCTTTCCTTTTGGGATGGAATCGAGCGGCTTATGGAAAGAATCCGGGACTTAATCTTCAAATGATTTTGTTTATGGACAACGTCAACCAATCTCAGATCCATATGGGTGGCATGTTAACAATTACATGCAAAACTATTTTGGGGATTTATCATTTGATGACTACTCTTCACAATACACTTACTCTACACATAGAGATGATGAAGATAGTGAAAATTTTGAACCTCATAGGAACTCTATGTGGTACTAAGTCACTCATGTATCTTACCATGCAATGTATAACGTGTAAAATATTGTAAATCATTATATATAAATGAATATGGTGTGTTTAATCTTTTTTCATTAATTACTACATATTTTCTACACTCACAGTGTTTGCCAGCTCACTGTATAATTAACTTAAATCAGTTAACTCCATCATGCAATGCATTTTCTTTTAATTTTTTGTGATAAACTAACTAATAGGTAATTGACTAAATAAACATTCTCTAAAGTTTCAATAAAAAATTCCAAGGTTTTCGTACAATTTCCGTGATTTTTATTCATTTTTTATCGATATTAATAATATCCTGATATTTTTATCGAAATTTCCTTGTTTTTGGATTACCGATATTTCCGATATCATCGATATTTTAGATCTTGGGTACTGGCAGAGTCTCATGACTTCACTGTTGCTATTGTTGACTTTGTTTTCACCTTTAATTAATGTTGTAAGAGGATAAGATTGTCAACAGCGTTAATTTAAAAATGCCATGAAAAGATAAAAGTCCATGTTGTGTGAGTCATGTTAGTTTTTACTCCGACAAATCTATTTTGTATTGTTTTTCTGTCAATTTGTCAATCATTTTTGTTTTTTTTAACCCTTGTTAAGCAACTTAAATTATCGTTCAAATTAATTTTCAGTTTGCTTCTATGTACAAAAAGTTGTTCATTCACTTTCAAGTTTCAACGCTGATAATGAGATTATTGTCAACCTAACCTTACATTTTCGTTTGTAATTTCAATTAAATAACATTTCAACAATCTCACCTATTAAAAATATTTCAACTTGAGAAAAAGAAGAAGATCTAAATGGGTCTTGTAGCTCCAGTGGTTATGAGCAGTTTTCTTTATATTTAAGGTCATGTGTTCAAATCCTTGGTCAAAACTTAGTCTTTTTTTTATTTCACATTTTTTCTAATTAGTTAGCCCGGTTCCGGGGCATGTTAAATTATTTCATTACACGATACAATTTTTTTTTTAAAATTTCAAGGGGGTATGCTTCATAAATAGCTCAAAATTTATGGAATCAAAATAAAGAGTCGAATTCCTATTACGAATTACTCCCGTGTTTACTTCACATGGAGGAGTGAAAATTTAAGTGAGGCGGAATTCAACTTTTCGGAGGAATTAGACTCTTAAGTGAGAATTGGTATTCTAAATCCAGGATCACTAACCTATTAAGAATCTATCTTTTTAACCATTATATCCTCATATAATTTTTAAAATTTCAAATTTATCTTCTAATTTAATCCAATAATAAGGACATTTTACTAATCTAATCCAATTCATGCTAATTTGATAAATTTAAGCTGACCTCTTCACAATGGGTGGCGTAGGAAGACTCTGGTAGTTTGTTTTTTTGCTGCACCCACAAAAAATTAGAAAAAGCAAAGAAAACAAAAATCACGTCATAATTCGAATTATCAAATTTTTTTATGTGATTATCTTGTCGGCCAACCCCACCATTACCTTAATTATCCCCGTGACTCTATCCTTTCCCTCCATCCCACAGCCCCTTCGAGTCGAGTCTTCGACGCTCTATTTTAATTCTCTCTCTCTCTCTCTCTCTCTCTCTCTCTCTCCTTCCGTCCGCTTTCAGAGTTTGTTGAGCAAAAGGTGGAGTATAACCTCAGCCTATCCTCTGATTCAAGCAAATTCTTGTTTTCTAGGGTTAGGGTTTCCTTATATTCTCACCAGTTCCCGATTCCCAATTGATCCCAAAAATTTCATCCATCCTCGATCGATCGCACCCTGGTCTTTCTCATTTTCCGATCGTCCCCTTTTTTCGCAAATTATGGTCGCGATTTCTCCCATGGTTTTTATTTCCACTATTTCCAATTCAAATTTTCTCCCGATCCTTTGTTCATCTCACTGTCGTAGAAACTATAGGTCTTCTCGCTTGTGATTTTGTTTGGTAAATAGAGGAATAAACAAGTTAGGGTTTTTTTTTAATTATGGCGCTTTTTGAGTAAATGGTCCTTTGTATGTAAATATTGTGAAAAATTTAAGATTTTCTGTTAAATTTGTGTTGTAATTGTGATTGATTTTGTTTCGGGTTTCAATCGAGGCTATGTATATTGAGGAATTGAAAGTAGGGGAAGTTGGAGGTGTGGAAGAAGGGAATTCATGCCCTGGAAATAACGATTTTGGTAGCAGAAGCATCGTTGGTTCGGATGCTAAACGGGTTTTGATCGGCGCAGGGGCTCGTGCGCTGTTTTACCCGACTCTGCTTTACAATGTCATCAGGAATAAGCTTCAGGCCGAGTTTCGGTGGTGGGACAAGGTCGATGAGGTACAAATATCATTTTATCAAGCTCGTTTGTGTAGTACAAATATCATTTTATCAAGCTTATTTATTTATTTATTTTATAAATGTGGGTGTTTATCCTTTTTCTGCAGCTATGATTTAATATGCGATTTTTGTTTTGGTTTTGTTTTTATCTTTGTTAATTGTAGATGTAAATGAGATGCAGCTGATTATATTTAAATGAAAGAAATTTGTTTTTGTTTATTCTACATGTGGCCTTGTTATGTGTGTTTATGTGCCTGATTCGGTTCTCTGTTGATTATTGTGGGTTTTGCTATTCCTTAGACTTGTCAGGTTAAAGTTTGTGTAGCTTTACATCAGAGTTTATGTGCTTGAACTATTGGACTTTTTGATCTGAATCAATTTCTTGTTTAAATTCTAACACTTCGATTTTCAGTTTGTATTGTTAGGTGCAGTTCCATTCCCTACTGATGTGCCCCGCTTAAAGGAAGTTGGAGTTTGTGGAGTCATCACACTTAATGAGCCATATGAGACTTTGGTTCCAACGTCTCTTTATCATGTTAGTGGTTTTCTAGATTTGTATTATCAGATTTTGCTTGGTTATGGAGATATACTGATACATTTTTCTTTTAAATGAAATGTTATTGCTGCTCAAAGTGTTTTTGTATTTTGTTTTCATTTAATATTTAGGGCCTGTGTGGAAATGCCTTGATAAGTGCTAAAAACACTTTCTGATAGCCAAAAGCGTTTTTGGAAACATTTGACAGAAAAGGTTACAAGTGCTTCTAGGTTATAGAACCAATTTTTAGTACTTTATGTGCTTCTTCAGGAAGTTCTTGCAAGTGCATTTTCAGGAAGCACTTGGGTTTTTTTAAGTAAAACTTTACGTTTGGCAGAAAAGGTTACAAGTTCTTCTAGTTTATAGAAGCAGTTTTTAGTGCTGTATGTGCTTCCTCATGAATTGCTTCGCAAGTGCATTTTCAGGAAGGACTTGGTTTTTTAGTAAAAGTTTTGCTGTGCTTCTAACAAAAGTGCTTCCCAGTAGAAGAAGTATTCCCAAAATGCCATAGGCATCTGACAGGATTAGCTGGTGCTTTGCCATACTTTTGTATGTATTAATATGTGAATGCTCTGGATTAAAATTGATTTTGTGAATGCTTTGGATTAAAATTGACTTTGTTCATGTCTGTACTTGGATAAAACTTCTGGATTTTGTTTTTGTTTTTACGGTATTTTTGGGCTCTAATCTAACCATTAAACTTTTGGCAGTATCACGGAATTAACCATCTGGTGATTCCTACAAGAGATTACTGCTTTGCACCATCACTTAGTGATACATGTCGTGCTGTAGACTTCATTCATGGTAATCTTTTTTATATCCTTGATTTGATTATATTGATTAGCATCTGATATTGCATGATTTAGCATAACACAGCTCTAGGTACTTAGGATATTCGGTCCGTGACTGGATACACTCATCCAGTTACTTACTGATATGCAAGGGTGTTGTGACGCTGCCCTTCTGGATTTTTCCAATGTAACTAAATTTGGATTGTTGAATATTCTGGACCATCTACTGCTCATGTTTATAAATTTAAAAAAAAAAAAAGGGCGAAATTTTAGAATCTTGAAGAGATATTTCTGTTGAAATCTGTGTCATGCTTTTTGAAAGCAGTTGCTTCTTCAGTAAGGGGGTGTCATGTTGAGTCATTATATTTCCACCTGTATTTACTGGGATGTAAACTTTTTTAGTTTCCTTTAAATGTTCAATTCTAATTTCTAAAGTATGGTTGTTTTTTCTCCCCAGAAGACTATTATTTGTTGATATGATTTTTCCTTTTTTGTCATGAAGAAAATGCATCTTGTGGACAGACAACATATGTTCACTGTAAAGCTGGACGAGGGCGTAGTACGACCATTGTTATCTGTTACCTGGTTAGTACTGAACTCTGAAAATAACAAATTACTTGAAGATTGCCACCTTTTCTGATCTTTTGTCTTTATATAGGTTCATCACAAGCAGATGACACCTGATTCTGCCTATGAATATCTGAAGTCAATTCGTCCAAGGGTGCTTTTAGCCCCTTCTCAGTTGCAGGTAACTTACACAACTCAATGTGATTTGGAATGACACCGCGGGTTCATTCTCCCTGCTGTTTGGCTGGTCCTGCTATTTCGTGTTTGAAACTCTGGAAGTTTTGTTCATTTTCCTTTTTTGTGGGAATTTTGGTGTTTTTTTAGGTGATTCTAATTGAACTCCACATTGTTGCTTAACAAATTTGCAAAATTATTGTACAGATTATGAATCCTATTTAACCATTTGAAAATTTTATTCTTTGAGAAAAGTACATATTTTCCCCCCTTTTTTGCCCCTTCCCTCTCTGAACTTTGACAAGGGCAAATTTTGGGTGGAAATGGTTTTTTACATTTTGGTGTATTGAGCAAAACATTGGGTGTGAATGGAGATATACCTTCTTTTCTGTTTCATTTAACATTGTAGTATCACTTTCTCCACATTAAGATCATTGTGTATAAACTGATGCTTAAAGATGTCTTAGTAGCTTCTTCGTAATCCATCTTGGGAGATTGTATGTTGTGGATCAGTTTGCTTAAAATTTGTTAAACTAGATTTTTGTTTGTCTGTGGCATGATCTAACTCTACCCTTCAATTTGACTTGTACTCTTTTCCTGAGCTTTTCTTTGACGGTTGCTTTGCAGGCTGTACAGGAATACTACTATATAATGGTGAAGAGAGCTGTTGTTTACAGCCACATGACCAATCTAATGATTCGATCCCTGCAGTCTGTTTCCTCACAGGATCTAGTTCCATTCGACGAAGGCTCTGTAGTAGTGATAACTGAATCAGATCTTGAAGGATATGATGCAAATCACCAATCAGGTGCTGTGGGAAGTGAGATATGGGCAGACTTAAGTGTTGTCTATCGGGTTCGAGTAGCTGGTCAGGCAGCTCTGGAAAGAATCTCATGTCTCTGGCTCCGCTGCCGTGCCCACCAGAAGATTTCAGGAGAGAACTTTGGCAGGGAAAGCAGCTGCTCGATGAGGGCTGATCATATGGGAAGCATTAGTGTGGACATACAAGTCTACTAAGGAAAACCTAAGAAGAATGCATATAAGATGTTTGCTAAGCGTTCTTTTATACTTTCTTTCTCGTACAGAAAATGGAAAATAATGTTACATTAGGCAGCACTAAACTGTGTTTTTCCTCCTGTAAATTGAGTAAGCTACTTTATCTTGAGTCGAAATGAAAGAAAGTTGAGCATTATGGTAATGATGCATATAAAGTGCAGTGGTTATATATGGAGTATATATAATTTAGTGATTATTGAGTGAGATGGTAGGAAAGAACCTAGGAAAGAACAACAGGTGTGGCCACAAATCGCTCATCAAGAAAAGTTTCTGTGCATATGGAAAATGGTCTTGGGGATCACCACCAACTTGGTTTTGCAATTTGGTTTGCAAATTTATTCTATTACAAATCAGTATATTCTAAATGTGTACATGGTTTTCAGTTACTTCTTTCAAGCGGAGTGTACAGAAAACAAATGAGTCGTTATCAGGGTCTTGGGGATCACCAACAACTTCTACTGGCCATAATGGATAAAACATCAGCTACTTTCTTGATCAGCATAAACAATTAACATTATGGGGGCGTAAAAAAGGAAGTGCATGAATTTTTGGAAAAAGAGGGAGCGAGCCTATAAAAAAATTGTGAGAAAGTATATTCAATGAGCCGCTCTTTCTCCTCTGTCCACAGATGGTCTGAACATTTGGATGTAGCGACAGATGCCATCTCCAAATAAGCAAAATAATGCGATCATCAAATTTGTACACCAAATGATAATTAGTAGTACACATCCTCAACATGTGTCATCTCCGAATAAGCAAAATAATGCACTCATCAAATTTGTACACCAAATGATAATTAGTAGTACACATCCTCAACATTCGTTAGAAATAGATGAATTTAAGAGTGAGCTCAAACTAAAATAAATTTAACCTTTCCAGTGTCGCATCATCCGGTCAGTAAAATCTGGGAAGAAAAAAGGTAAAACACAAAAACTAAAAAGAAAAGAAAGAAAAACCGAATTACGAACCAACTGTCGGTAATTACATCATGAACAGATTTTCAGAGTTCTGGTGGACTTGGTTCAAAAGATAAATTTGAGATACCATGGCTCCCTTGTTTTCTCAAAAACACCAAACATGCAGAACGTGAAATGATGTATGTTGTGGTAACAATCGCAAGCAATTTTATTTACAGAGATAGTATAACCATTTCAGTGACAGGCAAGGAATAAATTTCAATTACTGTACATATAGCTTAATTTTTGAGTTTATTGTTTGAGTTCACCAAATAATTAATCTTTAGTCAAGGCTAAGGCAGTGACTCGTCTTCTGTTAGCCCAAGAAGTTCACTGAACAAAGTCTTGACTGGTAAGGGCCATCTGTATGATGATGATCCTTCTAGAACAAGTTCAGTTGATGCTTTCTCATCCAAAAGAGGCATTCCATGTTGAACTCCACTCATTCTCGGATCATTACCTTCCTTTTTTCCAATCTCTGTTGATGCTGAACTGTTCAAGTAAGGTACCACATGCTTCTTCATGTCGCTCGTGGAGATTCCGAGATGACCTCCTGGAACACTGATGTACTTGACCCTTCCAGCTTCATCCAAGGCTCTCAAACCGATCCAGTCCTCCTTATAGAGATTGGTCTGCATAAAAATAAGCGAAAGCTAAGATGACGTTCGTGCTTAAGGCATAAAAGCAAATCTTGTAATGCATCCCACTTGACTTTACTGTTAAGTGGCAAAAAGAAATAAGTAACTAAATCATCAGCAAGGCTACTCGATTTTAGCAAACATTAATATGTAAATAAATACTCAGTTTAACAATGATAGTATTAGCATTATGGAATAACCTGTCGTGGACTTAAAATTGATTTGAAGGTATCATCTTGGTAATAACCAAACCATGAGGTCTCCTTAGGTATCAAAACAGTGTCATGCTCAAACTGCAGAAATACAAAATTAACATGGACAAAAATGAGTATGCTTACTTGGCTATTATATACTTCTGAGGAATCTAGAAAGAGATTGAAGAAATGTTGTGCTGAGAAATATGTATTTTACAACTTACCATGATAAGCACCAGGTTCTCTAAGCTACTAAACCTTTCCTTGAGAGTGGAGTTTTTCCCATCCGGTCGTTCATTGTTGAGCATTGGAAGAAACTTACATTTTTCTAAATAGTCAGCCATTGCCTGTGAAGAAATTGTTGATCTGGATGCTTAGGTTTACAGCTATTGTTAAGCAAACAGAGATTTAATCTTAGGTGAAAAATTACAAGTGGCATATATGGCTTTTGTTGTAGCATAAATGGACACTTGAGAGCATGAAAACTACTTCATGAAATGAAATTTATCCCAAGTTTATCCCAAGTATCCCAGAAAACACAAACAACATTTTGAAATTAAACTATAAGCCAAAACTTGAAAAGGAAAACAAAAGCAGGCTATTAATTTCAGCGAACAAGGTTATTTGTATATACGTATAACATAACAATATGCAGTAAAAGCCTCATTAAAATGTCTCTAGTGCTTTACTTTTAGCCACTCACATTTGGTAATTTAAGATAACCGCTGGGAGCCAAGTGAGCCTGCAATTCCAGAATCGGTTCAAATGGTCAGGCCTCATCAGAAATATACCTAGGATATTGAAAGTTGACACCAGGATGGAGACAAAAAGAAAGAATTGGCAGAAATAGATGCATACTTGGACATAGTCAGAATAGATCTCTGATTTCAGTAGCTTGTTTGCAATAATGCAAAATATACCAGACTGCAGAGGGACAAAAGCAAACACAAAAGCTGTTGAGCAATATCAACATATCTCAAAGGAGGTCACACAGTATTTTTAACTAAACCTTAGTGTTAGAGGTTTCTTATGTGTGATAGTTATCTACATTCTGACAATTAGGTGGAAAACCAGAACAATGGGATCTTTGCATTGAAAATTCCACTCTTAAGATACAACATGTTTTCAAACTATTCTTATCTTCTGTGATTGAATGAACGATGTAGGAAATGATACTTGCTGCAGCCATTTGCGACAAAGTACTTAGAAAGTGCTAATCCACTATTGTATAAAAGCATAAATTTCCCCAAATATGTGTCAATTGTACCTAAAATTTACAAACTACATTTAACAACCCCAAGCTTCTCCCAAAGGCCCAGGCTATTGGGAAGAGGCAACATCAAGCTCATATACCATACTATGGTGTAGTTTGTAAGAATATGGATTCTGCACTGCACGTCAGTCCAATGGTGGTTTATATGTACTCTCCTAACCAGAAGCAATCTCAGTGTGACAAAAGCATTTGTATTAGGACTGATCAAAATTCCAAGATAATAGTATGATACTTACACCACAAAGAGGCACCGAAGCAGTACCCGCATGAGGTCCTCCCAAAGAGATAAAATTCTTAACCTGTTTCAATAATTGAAAAGGCAAAATTTTTTGATATTGGTAAAGTCCACAGACGTGAGGAAATAAAACAACCACTTATGCAAAAAGTGTGCATTAAGAAAAAACAAACAAGGATACGGAGAAAGACCTGTAAATCTAATGGAGCATTTGCCTATAGACTAAGACCATACAAAAATGTGCTTGCTCTTATTTACTACCAAAGGAACTGTATTTTATATGGATAACATAAGGAGTACAGAGTAGTACACGATTCCATAGCTGAACGCATCGACTAATGAACTTGGCATGGCTAACGCACACAACTAAACTAGTAGTTTTAAATTCTTTTTGAGCTACAATGGTATAAGAAAATCATAAAGAACTTAAAACGCCATTTGTTATACATTTCAAACATGTTATAGACAGCTTAGCTCAATATGTGTATGATAACTGAAGTTTAATTATAAATATAATAACTACTGATGTAGTTGGTTGAAAGACGGATGAAAAAACTTGGAAATATCAGAATTTACTAAACTGAATCTTACAGGAGGTCCATCGATGCAAAATTCTACAACACCTCGGCCAATCAAATTACCCTGTTAAATTTAGAAAAGAAAGAAAAGGTATGAGAAAGAATCAATTGATTGCAATTATTTGAACATCATTCAAAACTCATATGTATACACACAACATATTTATGTTAGTAAGCTATAATAAACTAATTCACTCATAAGCATTGGGGATTGAGAAAACAGTCTAACATGAAAACCAACAACATGAGAAAATTCAAAAACCGGAAAAAGAAAAGAAAAGAAAGTAACAACAGATCATCCCGCCTAAACAACCAAAGCCACAAGTCAAAGGCTTGAAAGATATTTGTTTCTGTTCGTTCAGCTAAAGAAATGAAAATTCATAAAGCGACAATATGCCCAGCGCCCAGAAGAATGAAAAATACTACAGAATATATATATAGTTCTGCAAACCAAGAATCAGTTGGGTGAGGATGGTGATTAATAGCACATGTAAGGAGTTATTTGATTCAAAGTCAACGTGCTAAGAGAACCATTGATACACAATCACAAATAAGCAATGGAACAAGGAAGAAAATTAGGTGGATGAGGCAAGAAAAGACTTAATGACATATATTACTAAGAGTAACCGATGAGGAAGAAATTCAAGAAGCTATTCTGGTTCTGGGGACTTGATTCCCAGAATCACCATTTTATTCATGAGTATGTGTGCGGCCATGAATATTAGGCATCAGTTCCATTATCTTATATGCTACATAAGTATGACAAACTTGAAAAACCCTTTCATGGGACATAAATCAAATGATCACTTTTTTCTGAGAACGTGCGAGGCTGCATGACTTAAGGCAAGAGAGGCCTTCACAAATCTGCGAGGCCATTTTTATTAGGTATTAGGGCAAGCACAAAGGAAAATACATCATTTGTACCCTGCTAAAGAACACTTAATAAGGAAATACAGCCTTGTTTCAAACACACACACACACACACACTAAGAAGACAACAACTAGATGTAAAATTTGAACATGATATGCTCACTTCATCTGTTAAAAGAAACATGAGCGACATCATTAGTTGAGATGGAAACTAAAAAATAGCTTACTTCTACTTATGAAATTACTTCTACTCAGAAAGTCTCGCCAGTTATTCCGACTCATAAGCAAACACATTTTAAGAAAAAGAATTGAATTTAAAGGTTTGTGCCCCAATGTAAATCAATAAACAACTTGGAGCATACTGTATTACAGATATAGGTGCCAAATGGAAAGATCCAATCATGATAATACCTGGGAGAGACCAACAATGTTGTAACCTTGTCTCAGTTCTTCCATTTCTTTTACCTGTAGTTGTAGTAGGGAACACAGTCAACGGTAACAAAAACTTCAAAAGCCAGACCAGCAATATATACTAATGTAGAGAGCATTATCACCTTGTCACAAACAATTCTGGTCTGCAAACACGTACAAAAAGTCAAATTACAAGTGAACATAAAAATTACGTCTAAGATGACAAGTCTTGTTTTTCCAGTTTTTAGTTTTAACCTGTTCCTCAAGAGGCAGAAACCAGGAATCCCATGTTCCATCCCCAACTTCTCTGCAGGAAGGCAAAGGCAAGCAATCTCGTTACACATGGAAAAACACAAAGATGCTCCTAAAACATTAAAAAAAAAAACGTGTAAACAACTATAAGGGTGGACTTCTCGGTTGGCATACTACCAAGAATCTTTAAAAACAATGAAGCCATATTTTATCATCTTGTTCTATAAAACTCAAGTGGGCAACAACATATGTCAACATAAAACTTATAATCAGAATTTGAATCAGGAAACAATATAAGAGTTGTTAAAAGCAATGTCATGAATGAACTGTTAGCAATTATCTCTAGCAGGATTACATATATGAGTGGCAAAAAACAAACATATTTGGGAGAAAAAAAAAAAACTGCACCATACATGCAATATCCTTCAGTAGCAGAAAAGTTCCTCAGTTCCTCTGTAAACTGTTTAACTCCTCGATTAGAGCACTGATCTCCAATGCCTGCCACGATGAATCATTAGGACTGGAGTAGAGAAAGATCATACGAGTAGAATGAGCAATAATGATAAGAGAACAGGATGAAATACTAGCCAAACATATAAAACGAGGCCAAAAGAAGTACTACAATATCATGCAGTAATTATAAGGGATGGAGTTCATAATCCAAATGGTAACACTTTCAGAACTGAAATCATATTGCCACAGTATCAACCTTCTTAATTTCAGTTTTTTTCTTGCTGATGATTTTAAAAAATGATGACCTATTTGGTTTACTCTACTGCTAAGTCAAAAACAGTAAAGACACAGAAAGCAACATACGTTTGCTCTCTTTTCTCAAGTATGTTCCTTTAACACTGCTGCAGAGAGGATACAACATAGGACAAACTTCTGTCATTATACTCTTAAGTGGAAAAGGTAAGTTGATATACAGGGTCTTAATTCTTTGATCTGTAATCGTCGTAACGGGTTAACTAGTTAAGACAATTATGGATATGCAAGATTTCTGTTTCTATAAAAGCACATAAAATTTGAGTTGCAGAAAATAAAATTCACTGGAGATCACTCGCTTCAGGAATTTTCTTCCACACTAAGATTAAATCCATACATGGACATAATGACATTTTGGATAGTAGTGTCTACATGAACATCTTTAATAACATGATAATAATCAAGTTCCCATTAGTTCTTAAAATCTTTTCTAAATAAACCATATTTCAACAACCAACTAGTCAACACTTGGATAATCATCATATCCAGAAAATAATAACAACCAAAACCCAGAAAAATTATCAATAACCCAGATGCAAAAACAGATTCATCAAACAAAATACACATCCTTTAAATAGAAAGAAAAAAGAAAAGCTGACAACCATGAAACAGAGACGAGGAAATTACCATGGAGTACAATGAACGGTACGGAAAGTGAACTCGGGATGGATATGATGAAGGCCAAGATGAAGATGAAGCCAATGGAAGGGGAAGTGAAGTCCATGACCTTGTGGGTTGTTGTCTGTGAAAATTCCTTTTTAAAAGATGGGAAGAACAAAATATAAAGAAATAAATATATCTGTTTGTAGTAATAGTAATGATTGGTTGTTGGTGTGTGATTGGTGGAGAAGAAGCAAATAACACGTAGACATACGAGTGAGAGGAGCCACCGCTACTATTGGATCTTCTACTGGCTGTTTATTTGCCTGAATTTATTGAGAATATCTTCTGCTTTTGCTTCTTGAAATCGCCAATTGGGTGATTGATATGCCAAAAAAAAAAAAAAAAAAAAAAAAATCACCAGTAATTGTATCAGTCAGATTGTCAGTGTCATTACATAAAGGTGGGAGCTTGACTCCTATGTGGTGAGGTTTTTGTTTGTTGCTGTATGATCTTTGCCATGTCAGCATCTTGTGTTAGTTCTTTAGAAAAATTAGGTATTAGACATAATTAACTTTACTAATTAGTAATTGAGATATTGGGTATTTTGGTTTGGGTTTTAATACCTAAGAAATAATTGTTATTTTGGATGAAACTAAAGAGGAGGCCCAAATTCGTTGGGTCAGCTTAAAAATAAAAACTGAAAAGACAAGGCTACCTTTCTTCTTAAAAAGCCTGGCCCATCTTTAAACCTTACAAATTAAATGACGCTTTTATCTCTGGCTGTTTAAAATACGCGCGATTTGGTCTGGTCTTTCTCTTTCGTTTTCCTGGGGTGTGGAGGTTTTGGATTTTTAATTCTCGTTCTGCGATTGGAGCTTCGATTTTCTGGTTTGTTTTCGTTCGATTTTCTTCGTTTTATTGTGTTTTTCTAGTTTTCTTTTTTCTGCTACCTTTTCTTTCGATTTGCATGCGGAATAAAGTTCAGTTTTGGGCGATATCTATTCTCCTTAGTTTGGGTATTTTGAGCTCAGTTTTGTGGCATTATTTTCTGCTACATTTTCGTTCGATTTGCATGCTAAACCCTATATTCTTCGTTTTGTGATTAGATTTGATTTTGAGCTGCTGTTTGGTTGGGGAGATTATTGGCAGTCCTAGGTGTTGAGGTATGAGTGCTTTAGAACCTTTTTTCATTTATATCGACTTATATGTTTTTGGTCTTTAGTTTTAGTACTTTGATCGTGGTTTCCTTTGGGTTTCTATTAGAAGTTTTTTGATTTTCTGTCATGAACTACATTTGTTTGTTGCAGTTTTTTAGTAGAAACTGCATTGGAAGCGTATGATAATGTTACAATTGCTTATGAACTTGAATTTGTTTTGATTTTCTGTCATAAACTGCATTGCCGTTTCTGTTTATTACAATTTTTTAGCAGAAACTGCAGTGCAGTTTCTAATTTCATAAATTGCATTGCAAGTGTATGATAATGTTACAACTGCTTATGAATTTGAATGTATTTTGAACTTAGTTTTAGTACTTTGAACATGGCTTTTCCTTTTGGTTTCTATTCAAATTTGAGCATATGTTTTGTCATAAACTGAACTGCAGCTTCCGTTTGTTGCAATTTTTGGCAGTTTCTTATTTTAAAATTTGATTTCAGACTAATATTTGCAAGTCTATGAGAATATTACAATTGCTCATCTACATTATTTACTGATTTAAATTGTTTTATGTTTTTATTTGTTGTTTTGTTTGCATTTTCAAGGCTAATGGAGTTTTGTGTCATAGCCAAATGCACATATAAGTCGGAAACCATCATGTTTTCAATTTCAGAAAAGTCATCCATGGTTGATGTTTCGAAGACTTTGTGTCTAAGGTTTAGGGGTTTGCAGTTGGGTAGTTTCACGTTATGGTATTCGCTGCCCGGTTATTCGAGTTGTTTACTAGAAACAGATAGTGATTTATATATGATGATGGCATATTTGTCGATATCAAATGCGAAGAGTGTGGATATTTTCTTACCCTTTTTTGTCGAAAAAGAGAATAAAGAATCGGCTTCGATCGTTGGTGGTCTTTGTTGGTGGTCGTCGCCATTGATGCGAACGATTGTATGAGATTTTGGGGAATTTTGTGGAATAGTTGAAGAGGTTTATGGAGGTGAAGTTGAAAGGTCGCGCGAAGGGGTTAGGATTCAATTTGAGTCGACGTCGTTTCTGGTTCAGTTTTGGATTTTTTTATGTCGTTTTGACAACTGTTATTTTTTGTATAAAACTAAATACTGAAATTTGAATATAATTGCATATGTTGTAATTTTTATGTTCTTTAATTTTATTTTAGTAAAAATAGGTGTTACTTTTTGGTATTTGGTCTTATATTAATTAGGTAAAATTGTATTCCTATCTTCCAAATTAGTAAACTATATAGTGTCTTAAAGTAAAAGCTCCCTAGTTCTTTTTTCTTTTGGTCATTGACTTAGGTTTTTTTTTTTCCTTTTAAATAATGGAAAATCTTATCTTATAAGTTAATAAAGAGCCCTTTTGTCCCCCACCTAATGAACAATTCTGCATTTTTTATTTCAAAAGGTAAAGATACTATTGTGATTATCCTATTGCGATTTTAGCTTGGTTTGGAATCCAGTTTTGATGCAGGTGATCTTGAGGAGTTGACACGGTGAAAGGATATAATAGTGGTGACAACAATGAAATCTATTTTGTTTTCTGTGAGACTCATAATTTGTTTTATGTACTCTGATTTTGTGACATTTGAATAATTATGCTTTTGTTTAAATTAATGAATTCTGTTTCAGCTTTTTGTCTTAAACAACTTGTTTTTTAAACCTAATACGCCTTACGTCCAAATGGGGGAATTTGATTTTTAGCTTAAATCGTATTTTGCACTAAAACTGAATTTTCATATTTTGATTTGGTGGGAATTTGATTTTCTAGTATTTTTATTTGAATCCAAATGGGGGATACTTCCTTATTTACATTGTAAACTTAAGTAAATGGAGTAATATAAAAATAAATAAAAGTAAAAGGACAAAGACATTTACTTAAATGTTGAAAATGGAAATAAGGTAATATGTGCACAATCACCAGCTGAGCAAATGGGCAATTTGAAGCACCCACAATGATTTTTCCGGCGAGAGAAGGTGCAGTTGCACCTCCTTGCGTCTTAATAGGTCCGCCACTGCTTACGTCTATTGAGAGCGCAACATGTTATTGTGTATGATCTCTCAAACATTGTAACCTTGTATTTTCAATGAGATGTGGTGTTGTGACGTACCCATTGGCGGAGCCAGCTAAGGCCTAGGAGGGCCAGCTGGCCCTTCTACCATTTTAAGTTTCTTCGTTGAAAGAACATTTTGACTCTTTTAGAGTGTTCTTGACCTGTCTATGGTTGACACTTTTCTACTTGTAGCATCTCTATATCATAAATGGTGTTTTCATCTTTTTTATTTCATATTATAAGTTCTATAGTTTAGATATCATGTATTTATGAGAACTCCTTCTCTTAAGTTATTAAAATAGATCTATGGATGATTCCATAATTTAGAAATATGATTTATTACCTTTACTTTTTGCTTTTAGGTAGCTTGCATGAGGGTTTGTTTTTTGGGCATTGGGGCTCTAATTTTCATCCAATGTTACAACGTGATTATCATAATTGTTTAAGGTTGACTCTCTTTAACAAAATTTCAAGCTACGTCACTGAACATACCCATATTGGAGCGTGATAATAAGTTGAATCCTCGCAAGATTTATTCATTTTTTTTCTTTCCTCATAAGTTGAATCCTTCCATTTTAAATTAGATACCCTGCCTAATTAGTGTAAGGTTTATTCATCAGAGTTTTCTTTAGTGATAAGTAGAATGGTTTTCACTTTGCATTTTAGAACATATTTGACCATATTTTTCTAACAAGATAGTGAACATAACCTGGTGTAGAAAAATAAATGAGGATAGTATATTTCTAAGACAGAATATTAATATGTAAATTGAATTATGCTCCATCGGAATAACGTAACTAAAATACGATAGTTATCATGTTATTAAAAAAATAAAATTGAATTCACATGAACAAACAATGCATTCGTGAGATGATATTCTAATGTGCATAATGCAAATTGTGTTACATTAGAAAAATATAAGGAAGATGATGATAAATTAGGGTGGTTGCCCTCCTTCTCTCTTTATTATTTTTTTCTTTATTTCCAAGTTTAAGAACCAAAATATGATTATTATTATTTTTCTTTCTAGTGTTACCTTTGGCATATCAGAAAATGAGATTGGGTGTCTAGAAAAATTATGGGAATTTTAAAATATAGCAAAAGGGGTATCCAAAGAAGCCCTTTGAAAGTCTTGTGTAACCAATTGCCTAACCCCGTAAGGAAGGTATAGGCCCAATCTTGTTAGTGCAGGTTGCTTTGCTTTGAAGCTTTGGACTCTGTTTATATCGTTGTTGACTTTGTCAGGTCAGGTTGGGGCAAATTCGTAGAAAATGGCCTGAGCAAACTTCAGTTTTGTGCAGAAGTATAACAGAAATTTCCATTTCTCAAGTCCTCGTTCTTGCTTTTTTGCTTTTGCTTTTGCTTTTGGGTTTTTATTTAGAGCACTTGTTCCAGCTGCGTAGATACAGAGAGAGAGAGAGAGAGAGAGAGAGAGAGAGAGAGAGAGAGAGCTGTTGGTGACAATTGGAGTGGCAGAGGAGAGCCCATTGAAGAAGAGGGTTCACGAAGCTTCTCGGCCTCTACACGAAGCCATTCGATTTTTCACTTCCTGGGTTTTCTTCCTAAGCCGTCAGCTCCTCCCTCATAGCAATGATCTCAGGTATACTTCTTTCCATGAATTTCCAATTGACTAATTTGTAATTATGATAGATTTCTCTTTCATTTTTGTTTGATCAAATTTATCCAGTTCAGAACAAGCATGCAAAATGTTGTACTAGGAAGAAATCTGATGCAAAATTTCAAGTTGCAGAACTTTTCATTTCTATTTCCTGTCAAACTATGAGTGTTTGGGGGAGGAGGAATTCTTATTTGGAACTTGTATCATGTCAAAATTTCAAGAGAGATACAAGATGGGGAGACATTAAAAAACATTTGGTCTTTTGATTTTCACTCACTTTGATATATTGTCAAGAAACCATAGCAGATTCCGTGACATGTTGTTGCATATCCTTTCATTATAGCTGGAATTTGTCGCCAACTTATCGAGTTTGATCAAGGATGGGACTATATCCAGAGTATGTTAACAAAAATAAAGAGGATTTTAGAAGGATTACCGGAGCCTCAGTTCAGCTCGGTAGAATATATGAACGTTTACACAACTATCTACAATATGTGTACCCAAAAGCCGCCTCATAATTATTCTCAACAGCTATATGATAAATATAAGGAGGCATTGGAGGAATATGTAACCACAACGGTGTTGCCCTCTGTAAGAGAGAAACACGACGAATTTATGCTGCGGGAGCTTGTGAGAAGATGGGCAAATTATAGAGTTATGATTAGGTGGTTGTCAAACTGTTTTAATTTTCTTGATCGCTTCTTCATTCCTAGGAGATCACTTCTTAGCCTAAATGATGTTGGACTTACATGCTTCCGAGATTTGGTTTATCGAGAGATAAATGTTAATGCCAGAGTTACCATAATTGGTCTTGTTGATAAAGAACGTGCTGGAGAGCAGATTGACAGGGCACTAGTGAAGAATGTGATAGATGTATTTGTTGGAATTGGAATGGGACAAATAAATACTTATCAGGAGGACTTTGAGGAACACATGCTGAGACATGCTGGTGAATACTATACTCGTAAAGCATCAAGTTGGCTTTTGGAGGATTTTTGTTTTGATCACTTGGTGAAGGCTGAGGAATGCTTGAGAAGGGAGAGGGCTAGAGTTTCTCATTACATGCATTCAAGCAGTGAGCAAAAGCTGGTGGAAAAAGTGCAACATGAGTTGTTTGAACCTCTTGCTAATGTATTTAAACAGAAAGTTAGCGCTGAAGTTAAAACCTTGGTCCAACAGGCTGAATATGCAGCAAACAACCAGGCTTCTGATAGAGCTTCTGGCATGCTGGAACAGGTCCTTGTCACAAAAATGATCGAGCTTCATGATAAGTACATGGCACATTTCGAAGATTTCTTAATAAAAAACCATATCTTTCACAAGGCTCTTAGGGAGGCGTTTGATGGATTTTGCAATAAATCTGTTTCCGGGAATTCAAGTGCTCAATTACTTGCTGCATTCTGTGATGATATCCTCAAAAAGAGTGGGAGCCAGAAGTTGAGCGATGAGGCCATAGAAGGAATGCTTGAAAAGGTTGTTAACTTGCTTGCTTATATCAGTGACAAAGACCTTTTTGCAGAATTCTACAGGAAAAAACTTTCTCGCCGGCTACTTTTTGATCAGAGTGCCAGCAAGGAACATGAAAAAAGTATTCTAACAAAGATGAAACAGCAATTTGGTGGACAGTTCACCTCAAAAATGGAGGGAATGGTCACAGATTTGACATTGGCTCGGGATAATCAGACCAGCTTTGAGGAGTATCTTCACAGTAACCCAAATGTAAATCCTGGGATGGATTTGACCGTCACCGTTCTTACAACTGGTTTCTGGCCAAGTTATAAATCATCTGATCTTAGCCTTCCTGCAGAGATGGTGAAATGTGTTGAAGTCTTCAAGGGATTCTATGAAACAAAGACGAAATGCAGAAAAATTAAATGGATTTACTCATTGGGCACTTGCAACATTATTGGCAAGTTTGAGCCAAAAGAAATCGAATTGGTTGTGTCAACCTATCAGGCTGCTATCCTGCTACTTTTCAATAGCGCTGATAAATTGAGCTATTCAGAAATACTAGGTAAGTTAAACCTTACCCACGACGCAGCTGTTCGAATCCTTCATTCGCTTTCATGTGCCAAGTACAAGATCCTTATTAAAGAGCCTAATGCAAAGACTATCTCGCCAAATGACAACTTTGTGTTCAACTCCAAATTCACTGACAGAATGAGAAGAATTAAGATTCCTCTCCCACCAGTGGATGAAAGGAAGGAGGTGATCCAAGATGTTGACAGATTCAGGCGATATGCTATTGATGCTGCAATCGTGCGGATTATGAAGAGTCGGAAGGTTTTGGGTCATCAGCAATTAGTTGTGGAGTGTGTTGAGCAGTTAAGACATAAATTCAAGCCTGACATGAGAGCAATTAAGAAGCAGATTGAAGATCTCATCGTCCGTGACTACCTGGAGAGGGACAAGGAAAATCATAACATGTTCAAGTATCTTGCATGATTGAAGTGTTGGACTCTTCATATAACTTCTTGCTATGTGCTGGAACCAGTAGAAGTACATGAATTATAATTTGTTTTAGAGAGTGATGTTAAACTTGTCATCTATAGGCATCAAGATGTAGGCACAGCTTCTTGCTTCGTTTGCTATACTTCAAAGAATTTGTAATTTACAGAGAAATGGTCTCAAATAATACTTGTGGTTTTATGACACAAAAAGAAAAAAAAACCAAGAATATTCCCTAAACAAATGGTTGTTAAAGATCATGTCCTAAGTTTGCCAAAGCATCTGCCTGCGCCCAAAATTCAAAATTCTCCATTAGACCAATAAGATATCGTATATCTTCGACTTCAACGTGCAATAAGATACTTAGGTCATCTCCAGTCATAGGGCTAAATGTAGTCCATAGCTAAAAAATTAGTCCTCCAAAATATTAATTTTTTAAAGAATAGTGCATGGCTAAATTTTTCCATCTCCAACCATGCATGGCTATATTTTAGGGTCATTCATATTTTATTATTTTGAGAAAAACTATGGTACAACACTCGTATATTCCACAACTATGTATTGTTTAATTTAATTAAACTACGATTTAGAGACAATATTTTTTAATATATATATATATTTTAAAACAAAATAAATTTAAAACATTTTAAAAAGTTTTAAATAAAAAAATAAAAAATAACTTTTCAATTAATGGTTCTAACCTCCAACGATCAGAAACCAATTATATATATATAAACAAAATAAATTAAAAAACATTTAAAAAGGTTATTAAAAATAAAAATAAAAACCTAACGGCTAGCTGACGTCATCGATGATGTCAACGTGCCTTTAATATTGACAGTTTGATCTGCAGTTGCATGAGATGTTTCACGCTCTTGCCTACGCATGATACTTTCTCATCTTAAAAAGCACATGCGCTGAGCCCACAAAAAAATTTGGTATAGGCCAAAGCTGGGCTACATTTGGCCTAGTTGGAGGGTTAAAGGGCCAAATGTGGCCCTCCAAATTTGGCCAAAATTTTTTTAGCCCGTGGTTGGAGATGAGTTTTGCATTATTTTAGGGTTATATTGGGCATATGGCCCATGACTGAAGATGGCCTTAGTATTAGAATTCAAAATAGTGCCTTCCATAAATAAGCCCATTTTAACATGACATAATATACAAAAACCCTTATAGAGCCTATTTGAAGAGAAAAATCCAAAACTAGACACTTGTCACTTTCTAATTGGTTATTAGTGTGTGAAATTTTTTGAAGAACCAATGAAAAAATGACAAAGTGACTATGTTTTTGCTTTTTTCTCTTCAAATAGGCTCTATAAATTTTTTTGTATATTATGTCATGCTAAAGTGCTGCTAAACGAACCCTAAAATTAACTAAGTACACCCTATGATCTAAGTACACTATAATATTTTAATCAGAATGTAAAGTTAACTAAGTACACCTTATTTAGCTACCAAAAATACCCTTTGTACACCCTAATGCACTATCACATAACACCTAAACACTATTAGACCACCAAACCCACCTTGCTGCCGAAAACACTACTTTTCATCTTTTTCATCTTCATCTTTGTCATGAGTGAATATTGGGATAACATATTCCTTTCCCATTTTGTTGGTTTTGAGTATTTATAACCATATCCATGTGGATTCCTTTCACTTTAATTTTTCATCAAAGTTCTCCACAGCTCCAAGTTGCTTCAGAATCCATCAATTCCTATATATTACTTTTTTCAATATGAACAAGGATTGAACTGGGTTCTACACATTTGAAGCATCAAAAGTCTCATATTTGAATTCATGAAAAGAACTTTAAAAAGAACATAAGGTAAGGGGTATAGCGAGTCAAAGTTCAGAGGGTATGGTTAAGTTCACCCCCCTCCCTCCTCCCTCCCCCTCATCTTTAATTCAGAAAGAACCATTTTATTCGGTGATCTTGTTTATAACATGATTTGATGGGTGGTCTTCAAAAGATCTCTTGTACTGGGTTGGCTGGTTAAAACTTAAAACCAGATTTGCATAATATAGATTAGGATACCTTTCCCACTTTTTAAATGTTTTTGACAGATTCTTTATATGCTTTGCAGCCTCCTGTCGAATCACCTCTTTAACCCTTCGGTGGCTTCTCGCCGAACACCTCTTTAACTTTTGGTGGATTTCGCTTAGATTCAATTAGGGTTGGAGTAAGGTGCACTTACTAAAATTACATTGGTTTGACAATTCAATATATCATTTTTAGTCATTTTATATTAGGGTAAATTAGTAATTTAATAAATAGTTTGGTAATAGGGTGTACTCAGTTAATTTTATGGTTCGTTTAGCAACACTATAACGGGGGATGGGAATATATCTGGACCCTCCGCAGCCGTTGAGCTCACCTGGAGTCATGATGTTCAGGACGACCATGCCTTGACGTTTCACTTTCACGCCACAAGATATCGGATATGGAGAAATCTGTAACCCAACTGGTCGATTTGACGAAATCAATTAATGAAGGAGGACCATCGTCAAGATAAGCTCGAGGATATGGAGAAATCTCTAACCCAACTGGTCGAGGACCTTCGCTTACTACTCGCCAGTAGTGCCAACCCTAGTCAACCCGAAACGACGAAGATTCCAAATTCCACGGTGCATGAGGTCGTTAATCCTTACCTGAGGTCAGCGCATGCATGGCTTAGTGGATATCATCTTCGTAAATTTCTTTTTCTCTGTAAATAAAGTTATTGAAGTTGTAAATAAAGTTATTGAAGTTCTTGATTCGCATTGTTGTTTCTTTTCTTTTTTCCTTTAAAAATTTTCGATCAATTTTCTGTTTTATTTAGTTTCTCGGTGAATTTTGCTCAAGTTTTCTATCTGTCTCTCTTCTCTGTCCAGAATACCCATGGAGGGGGAGAATGCATCCAGACTGCAAGAATCTTCAGCCACTCCAACTTATTCATATTCCAACCGGAGAATCAGATTAAAGGTTTAGATGTTAAACAAACTTTGTGTCATCATGGAGTGTTTTTTCAATTTTAGGGAAATATTCAACTACAAGTAGGAATTGATTCATTTCCGATGGTTAATATTTGTACCCATTTACTGTCAAGATTTTTTTTATTTTTTAGTGAGGAAACCGAAAATGCGATCATGTACCTGTTTTTCAGTCAGATTTTACCTGGTTAGAGTATGTTATGTCTGGGTTAGTTTGGATTTTGCCTGCATGCTGTTCGACGGAATGCTTCAATGGGATATTTTTCAGAGTGGCCATATATACAAAGATCCTCCATCTTTTTTGGTATTGGGTATGGTGTTTTTTTGATGGGGTTTGTACCCAAAACGCAAGTTATTGTCACAAATTCACAATGGCAACAACTCTGATTAGCAATTCAAGGTACTTGTCAATTTGATCACATTGGCAGAGTTTTTCCAGGTAAGGATCGAATTAAAAACTTTTCAACAATGTGAAAGAAAATGGAAAAAAAATGTTTTTCAAGATTAATTAAATGATAAAAACCACACAAATTTACCATGTCTATTGTTTACAATTTGGTAGTAGTGTTTGCTTGATTTCATTCCTGCATTGCAGCATCTTCAGCCTGTTGGAACAAGGTTGAACACTGCGCAGGAACTTGCTGTTCCAATACTACAGCAGCAATAAACTTCTTAGAAAGCTCCTCGATATTATCAACTGTAAGGCAATCACCTCCACATCCAGATTCAGAACGCTTCTTTCCAATCAGTTGATTTGCATATACCACCAACAACCAATGTTTCACTGTCTCCACCAGCATCTTCTCACTGCTTGGATGCAGGTAATGAGAAACTATATCCCTCTCCCTTCTCAAGCATTCCTCTGCCTTCAACATGTAATTCGTATAATTGTCCTCCAAAATCCATCTCGATGCTTTACGAGAATAGTAATCGCGAGTATTGGTTAGCATGTATCCTTCGAAGTCCTTTTCGTAAGCATCCCTTCGTCCCGCTCCAATTTCAACAAATATATCTATCACATTCTTCAATAGTGCGCTGTCAATTTCTCCTCCTTCACGTTCTTTATCAATAAGACGAATTGCAGCTTCTCTCACGTTAGCATTTACCTCCCGGTAAACCAAATCACGGTAGTAATTAACTGCAGCTTCCTTTAGCCCCGGAAGTGATCGTCGATCGAGGAAGTAACGATCAAGATATGCAAAGGAGCGAGACATCCACCTAAGCATAACCTTATAATCTCCCCAGCTTTTGACAAACTCCTGCAACAGAAACTCGTCGTGCTTCGCTTTCAAAGAGGGCAGCACCGTTGAAGTAATGTGCTCCTCAAATGTCCTCTGATATCTGTCATAAAGGGGCGCAGTATATTCATAAGGAGGTTTTTGAGTGCACATGTTATAGACAGTGGTGTACATATCAACAATCTCTGTGGAACTGGCTTGATTCTCTGGTGAACCTTTTGCAATTCTCTTCTTTAGATTCATAATCCCCTCCTGGATAAAGTTCCATCCTTGATCCCACTCAATAATTCTGAATTGCATTGTTGCGAACCGAAATCTTCGATATCCTCCGGCTGTGATCGGAATGCTTTTCACTACCTTGCAGAACAAGTCTCGCGTGAACCGGCCTGTGAAAGATCTGAGAAGAATATCACTATATAGTAAACACTTAAGTTAATAGAATTTAGGGTTTATGAAGATCAGGGTTATTGATTTTCAAACAGATGGATTGCAGAACAATATGTGAGACAAATTCATAACCAGGGTGACCATGTATATTTATAGAGTTTGTGTAGGGTTTTGGGAACTCCCACTCCATATAGGATTTTACTTGGCTCATACTATAAAATATTTTTTGTGGTCAAAGGATTAGGATTAGGATTAGGATTAGGATTAGGAAAGTATACACAGGTGTTCCTTTCCTAGAAAAATTAAGAAAGGGAAAAAGTACGTACCAAGCCCATAAACTAACGGGCTAAACTAATAAATTTTGTTTTCCCAATTCTAAATTCGAATTTAATAAACCAAAATTAGAAAGAAAAACCATGAAAAGCAGAAAACAGAACGTCCATCACTAATGTTGGGGGTTTTTTTTTTCAGTCAAAATTTCTGTGTGCTATGTTATGCTGCCGTGTATAAAATAATTAAAATTAAATCCAACAGGGTCCAGCTGTTGATTTTTGGGTTTTTTTTTATATAGAAATTAAATGGTGTAGTGTTTATATATAACACTAGTGCTAAGAATGTGTATATAACTAAGAGTTTTTCTATTTAAACCCCACACTTTTCTTTGTTCACCCCAATACTTAAATCATTAAGCTTTTAAGTTTTATTATTGTGTAAAAAGACAAAAAAGGTCATCCAACTTAGTATTTAACCCAGTACACAAGGTGGATGCTACATTTCTCTTGAATTCTTCGTCTGAATAAATCTAAAAATAAAATAAAATCATAATAATTTATTACATAGCTTGCATTTTGTGTTGCTTCATGATTTTAATGTCCAAAACTGTTTCACCCTGACTGCTTCCTTGCTTGAGATCGGAATTGCAGCATGTTTCAAGTTTAAGGGGTCTATAGTCTCCCGATAATTTCTCAACCTGAACTTGATCCTCCCCTTCAATAAAATGTTGTTGCCTTTTTAATTTTCTCAGTACCGCAGCCGTGAAAATCAAGATTATACATATCACTGCACACATCAAACCAGAAGTACGTATTAGAAATCATTTCTTTGTAAAATACAAGTTCATTAAACTAGTCACCTAAGCAGGGCTTTTTCTTACACCTTGATGGTTGATAATATACGACATTGATTTGGTCAAAAGTGACTAGAAGGGAAGCTTCCTTGTGTTCTTTGGTTGACTAGCACGTCCTAGGTCATCATATATTTAAAGTCCCAAGTAGTGTTTTTTTAATGAATCAAAGACAAAGTAAACACATAAAAGCCAAAGGAATACGTGACAAGTGGGAAATGGAGCATGTGTTTCTGTCAATTTAATAAAAGTTGTCCGGTTTGGAATCTTGTTTTAGATTAGATTATTCTCCCAAGTGCAAAACTTTTCTTTGTTTGTTATGACTTATGACTAGATCAAATTAATAGAATTTATATGGGTTGTTTCTGGTTTTACAAGATGAACAATAATATCCCTCTTGTTTCTACTTTAATTTCGTCCATTAATTAAATAAAGAATTATAAGGGAAGAAAATAATTGAAAAAAGTACAGGCAAAAGAAAAGAGAGGACAATAAAAGGGAAATGGAATTTACCTTTCACAGGTGCCATGGTGAAGGATTCTGTTTCTTCTTGTCCATCCCCAACTGAGCCCCAAGTTAATCCAAGACCAAAACTATTGTCAGATAGATAAGGACTATACCCGAAAGGAATAGGAACTGTTTTCACAACCTTGCAAGAATTTGGGACAGCCAAAGAAGGGGGTACAGTGTAAACATGATAGCCAGAGCCACTTAAGCAGGGGATTTCGGAGAAAAAAGAAGGCGGAAGCCTAACTGAACAGTTGAGATATGAGTGCTCCTTCACAACATAGTAATATTGAAATGGGGTGAGGGAGAGATTGAGGTTAAGAAAGACTTCATGGACACAACTCTTGGGGTCGAGAAGATCAAGCCTTTTCATGTCATACGAGATGGATTTGACGACCAAGTCACCATAAGACTGGAAGTGGATTGTGGTAGTTTTGGTGGTGTTGTTGCAGTCAAGCCCATAAATAGGGTCACCGCCATGGTCAGGCTGCTGCCCTCTTACATGGAAAGGAAACTGAATATGGGGAGTCCCATGAGTGCACATAGTTGCGCAGTTTTCATTGCTTGCTTGTGTTTCAAGAAAGATGGAAGTGAAGAAGAGGATGAAGAAGGTGAAGGCATGCATAGCTTGGCAATGAGAAAGACACTCTGAGGGGTTTCCTCAGCCTGTTACAAATACATATATAAAGACAGGTTATATAAAAATTTGGAAAAGCAAGTCTATGGGAAAAAGTCTTTGGACACCCTAGAAGATGACTCCAAGATGGAAAGACCCAAAAGAGATTGAAGCTTCTGCCGCCTAGACTAAAGTTGTTGGGATGCTTAATTGTACCTGTCTTTTTCAAGAGATGTAAAGACCAAGACTAGAGAGACTCAGTTTTGATATAAAGAAATGGGTGTCTTGTAAGTTTAACCAAACTTTGTGTCATCATGGAGTGTTTATTGGGGTTGATTTTTCAAGTTTAGGGACCCATAAACGAGAATAGCTTACTTGGGAATTGGGTAGTTTGGTTGGAAAAAATTAAAAAAAACAGGGGTACTTTGATCTGAATTGCTGTCACCCTTCCCACCAAGTTTCTTTTAATTTTTCATAGTCTATTGGCGTTTTGCTTGCTCCTTACCTTCCAAATACGCACAAGTCATTTTCTTCTTCTTAGTCAAGTATTGTTGACTTGACTATGGCTTCCATTGCGCACAAAACATTACCAAAGTTGAACTTTCAGCAGCAACATATTTCCTAGAAATAAGACATCCTCCACCTTATCGTCTCGAAGAAAAGCATGACATTCAGAACCAGAATGTTTCTTTTCAGATAGTTGAGTTGCATAAACCACCAACATTCCACTTTCCTCACCCGCTTCTGCTCGCTACTTTGGTTTCATGTAGTAGTGAGAAACTCTATCCCTCTCCTTGCTCAAATATTCCTCTGCCTTCAACATGTAGTTCTTCAAATCCTCTTTATAAGCATCCATTCGTCCCATTCCAATTTCAACAAATATATCCATCACATCCTTCAATAGTTCTCTGTCAATTTGCCGTCCCCACTTACAAGTAATGCAATTCTCACATTAGCATTTACTTCCTGCCGAACCAAATCATGGAAGCAGGTAATAGTCTCACTTCATTCGGCCCGGGTAGCGATTTCTAAGTAAGGATCGGATCATTGAAGAAGAGTGACGGCCACTTAATCATAATTTTATGTTTTTCCCATTTTTCGACAAGCTCTCCTGCACTACATAAACTCATCATGCTTCTCGTTAAGAAAGTTAATGAAGAGATCTTGAAAATACATTAAGCAATCCCGGTGTAAACAGAGAAGGCAGAGGAACTAAAAGTAAGAAATTTCATGCTCCATATATGGTTGCATACATTAAACTAAGCAAATTAAAACTGAATTAATCCACTTTGAATCCATTACATGCAAACAAAAGGGTAAAACTGGAAAAAGCAAGAAATATTAACATGTCTATTGTTCATGATTGTTGATGCGATTCATTTAAGCCTGGCTCCTTGCAGCATCTTCTTCAGCAGAAACATTATGTTACAAAATTCCATTAGCTGCAAGCTTCCTAGAAAGATACTCCACATTATCATCTCCCGTGAAAGTACTAGATCCAGAATCAGAATGCTTCTTTTCAGTCAGTTGAGTTTTATAAAACACCAACAACTCATGTTCCACTATTGCCACCAGTTTCTGCTCACTTCTTGGATGCAGGTAATGAGAAACTATATCCTTCTCTCTTCTCAAGCATGCCTCTGCCTTCAACATGTAACTCGTGTAACTGTCCTCCAACATCCATCTTGATGCTCTACGAGAATAGTAATCACGAGTATCGTTTAGCATGTATCCTTCGAAGTCCTTTTCGTACGCATCCATTTGTCCCGCTCCAATTTCAACAAATATATCTATCACATTCTTCAAAAGTGCTCTGTCAATTTCTCCTCCCTCTCGTTCCTCATCAATAAGACGAATTGCAGCTTCTCTCACGTTAGCATTTACCTCCTGGTAAACCAAATTGCGGTAGTAGATAATTGCAGCTTCCTTTAGGCCAGGAAGCCTTCTCTGAGCGAGGAAGTAGCGATCAAGATATGAAAAGGCGCGGGACATCCACCGAAGCATAACCTTATGATCTGCCCAACTTTTAACAAACTCCTGCAACAGAAACTCTTCATGCTTCGCTTTCAAAGAGGGCAACACCGTTGAAGTAAGGTGTTCCTCAAATGTCTTCTGATATTTGTCATAAAACTGCTGAGCATAATCATGGGGAGGTTTTTGAATGCACATGTTATAGATAGTGGTGTAAATATCAACATATACTGGGGCATTGACTTGATTCTCTGGTAACCCTTCTGCAATTCTCC
This sequence comes from Prunus avium, assembly GCF_002207925.1. The sequence continues at coordinate 663,045 of NW_018921688.1, read as the reverse complement.
ACTTTATATTCATAATCCCCTCCTGGATAGAGTTCCATCCTTGATCCCACTCAATAATTCTGCGTTCCATTGTTGCGAACAGAGATCTTCGATATCCTCCAACTCGGATCGGAATGGTTTTCACTACCTTGCAGAACAAGTCTCGGAAGTCCGGGTGTGAAAGATCTGTGAAGAATATCACTATATGGAAGAAAAAGATTAGCAGTTTTCACAATATAGTAAAGACTTAACTTGGTAGAATTTTGGGTTTATGAAGATCACGTTTATTGATATTCAGAACAATATATGAGACCATGTATATATAGAGTGGGTGTAGGGTTTTGGGAAACTCCATATAGGATTTTACTTGGCTCACAGTCAAAGTGTATAGGATTAGGGTTAGGATTTTTTTTTTGGTTCGGAGGAATAGGATTTTTCTTTTCGCTAAACCAGTCATCTCTTCAAATAATATTTTTTCCCAATTCTAAATTCCAATTTTATCCGTAAAACAAAATTAGAAATAAAAACCTAAAAAGCAGAAAATAGAACGTCCCTCACTAATGTTGGGTTTTTTTCATTCAAAATTTCTGTGTGCTCTGTTTGGCTGCTGTGTAAACTCTAAGAAAACAAACATTTGTCTTTGATTTGCTGTTTTTTAAATGATGTAAAAAAAATGTGTTGTGACAGGTTTTGGATACTTGTATATAACATGATGTTGTACATTTTTAAATACTTGTATACGTATTTACTCTTCTTGTGATTTTTATACTCAAGAATTATACACAAAAGTAATAAAAAAACACAAATGAATTTATTCATGGTATCTGAATTAATTTTTATTATTAATTCTGTTAAAGAAGTTGAGAAATTAGCCATAAATGGGAAATGTGTGTGAAGGTCTACTGGCCACGTATTTGCAGAGCAGGCTTCAAGAGCTCCAATTCCTAGTTTTCGTTTTTGTTTTAATAATACTAGTCCTCACCTTTGATCTTCATTCTTTGGGAGAGAGATGAACAGACCCAATCTATCTTCATTAAAGTAAAATAGAGAAACAAAATATCAAAGAAAGAGAGCAATATGAAGGACAAACCCAATCCAAGCCAAACACTTAGATTATCTGATGCAATTATCGCATGTTTATTCATTGTAAATCTCTTCCTCTTATCTTGATAGAGTTATACTTCTCTCTAGTCTCTTTGTACTGATCACAACTTGTAACCTGTAGTTCACAATTGTTAGTAGTGTGACTGATTTCATTCCTGCATTGCGGCATCTTCAGCCGGTTGAACCAAGGCTGAACCTTGAGCAGGAACTTGTTGTTCCAATATAACATTAGCAATAAATTTCCTAGAAAGCTCCTCCACATTATCAACTGTAAGCCAAGCACTAGATCCAGAATCAGAATGCTTCTTTTTAATCAGTTGAGTTACATTTACCACCACCAACCAATGTTTCACATTCTCCACCAGCTTCTTCTCGCTGCTCGGATGCAGGTAATGAGAAACTCTATCCCTCTCCCTTCTCAAGCATTCCTCTGCCTTCAACATGTAATTCGTATAAGTGTCCTCCCAAATCCATCTAGATGCTTTATGAGAATAGTAATCACGAGTGTCAATTAGCATGTATCCTTCAAAGTCCTCTTCATAAGCATCCATTTGTCCCATTCCAATTTCAACAAATATATCTATCACATTCTTCAACAGTGCTCTATCAATTTGTTCTCCTTCACGTTCTTTACCAATAAGAACAAGTACAGCAAATCTCACATTAGCATTTACCTTCTGATAAACCATATTACGGAAGCAGTTAAGTCCAACTTCATTCAGCCCAGGATATGATGTGTGATTTTGAGCGATGTAGTAGTCATCAAGAAAACTAAAGAATCGTGACAGCCACCTAATCATAATCTTATGATTTTCCCAACATTTGACAAACTCCTGCAGCATACACTCACCATGCTTCTCTATTACAGACGGCAACACCGTAGAAGTAATGTATTCCTCAAATGTCTCCCGATATTTGTCATAAAGCTGCCGAGAATAATTATGTGGATGCTTTTGAATACACATGTTATAGATAGTTGTGTAAAGCCTCATATATTCTTCTGAGTTGAACTGCGGTTCTGATAATCCTTGTACAATCCTCTTTAGCTTCGTGATCCCCTTCTGTATATAGTCCCATCCTTGATCCCACTCGATAAATTGGTAACCCATTGTCGTGGATACAAAATTTTAACAGCCTCCAACTATAAAGAAAACACATACAGATAATATCAAGTGAGATACGTTTACAATATAATTCTATTAAACCCAGTGACAAAATTCTACAATTTGGAATTTCTATCAGATTCTTCTCCTTGATACAATGTTTTTTATTGTTTGTGAAAAGAAATTAAACCAAAGAGAAAATACGTTTAAGGTAAATAAATAAGTATGACATTTATGGCCATCAAATAGACATATAAGAACAATAAATAGTATTTTCATAGGGCATACCATATTTCATCCCTACAGATTAGAGCATTTTAACTCTAGTAAACCTACTGAGGAGGCTACAATACCTGCTCAGCGTGAGAAGGCACCTCCCAATAACTACATATGGATAATAAATACATCTAGGGTTTTAACAGAAATCCTGATCATTAAAGGATTCAACTGAAGTATATGCACATTAGACCATAAGAGTCACAACACTAGCTCACATGTTAAACTAGTCAACCTTCGATTCAATAGCGTTCCAATCCCGTTTTTTCTGTAATTTTCTCGATGATGCGAGGGAGATTTATTAAAATACATAAAGAAAGAACACCTAGTGTAAGCTCTAAAGAGAACCAGTACATATGGAAAAGAATGACATTCATGCAGTGCGGAAAAAAAACTAATAAAATTCTTTGGTCTTCTAAGAAAAACCTCTATTCTCTTCTTCGTATTCAACCAAAATGTTTTCAGAAAATTAAACATTCAAACCCGGCAAAACAACCAGGAAAACGAAATTCAGCCAAACGATAAAACATATATATATTCAAGCAAACTCCCAGCCAAAACAATTAAACAAAACCCAGCAACCTCTCCAATCAACCAACCTGAAAAAGGATTAAATTCCACCCAGCCCCAAAAATTTAAACCCAACCCAATAACTCCTTTTTTTTCCTTCTGATGAAAAAAAAAAACTAAATTCCACCCAACTTCTTCTTTGTAGCAATCAACCAAGTAATGAACCCAAGCTGTAACTTTAATCAAACCCAGCTGCAATTTTACTCAAACTCATTCTCTCAGCCAAACCCAGTACGAAATTGTACTCAAACTCATTCTCTCAGCCAAACCCAATATGAAATTTCTGATTTTTTTTTCTTTCGAATCATGTATTGATGCTTTTAAGAAAAAGAATATTTATGTCTCAGACTTCAACAACTTGAGCTAATATTCCTCTTGTTTCCAACTTTCTACATTTTGAAAGATGAATGAACACGTGTACCTCGAAGCAACTTGATTCAGTTCAATTCAAGTCGGCAAATTTCTACTATTTGTTTCTATATTAAAACCCACTCGTGTATATTCACCTCAATTCATCAAAAAATTGGAAGGGAAAAACAACTGAAAAGAAACAAGGCGCACAAGAACAAGGAAGATGGATTTTACCTTTAAGTTAACTTGTGCCCTGCTGAAACCTTGAGAGTATATACTGAAAAGGGTAGGAATGGTGTTCACCACATTGCAGAAGAAGCCGGAAGCAGGTGAAGGCAGAGCCACTTAAGCAGGGGAATTGTGAGAAAGATGTGAGAAGAAGATCGCCATACGCGCCTAGGGTTTTGCTGTAAAAATGTGAGTTACAAGTTCATAACCGGGGGGAGTTTAACCTTCTTGTGGTGTAGCATATTTTACCATGGTTAAAATTTGACAATAAAATCTTAGGCTTATTTACTGTAGTGTCCCCTGAAACTTCGGTCAAATCTCACTTTAAACCTCCCCAAAAAAAAAAAAAGTTAAAATGGCCCACTTAACTCCCTTGACCATGATTTCGTATTTCACTTTACCCCCTTCCGTTATCTCCATTAATAACTCTATCAGTTTTGATGACGTGGCTGGGCTATTTTAGTCTTTTTCACCACAAGTGATGATGTGTTATGTGAATGGCCCATTTTTTTATTTAAATTGAATTAAATAAATAATAAAATAATGTATTTATTTATTTAATTAAAAAATATATGTATAATAGAAAAATAAATAAATAAAAATCTTTTTTCACTATGCTTTAAAATTTAAATTAAATTAAATATAAATAAATAAATAAAACTTTGCCCAGATCCAACTCTCTCCAAAGATCAATCCCTATCTCCTCATCCTTCCTCCTTTCTCCTCTCTCTGCAACCAACCCCTGCACTGTCATCCACAACCACCCAAACCCACCACCACCCATACCAGCCATACCCACCCTGTCTAAAATTTGCCATCATATTCAACATGTCTTATTTCTTTCTTCTTCCCAATTAACAAACATGCTCCACTTAGCATAGACAATTCCTAGCAGTTCAACCGAAATGCATAAAAAAAATACATACATATATGTATAATACAAGTGTTAAACGGGAAAATACTAGTTAAAAATCAAAATGAGACAATAGAGACTCGGATAATGGCCAAATTTTTTGTGGGCCCCATGCATGTGCTTTTGAAGAAAATAAATTATGAAGTGTGAGCAAGAGCACGAATCATCTCGTGCAAATGCATATCCAACGGCCAACAATAAAGTGATGACATCATCGATATTTTTTTAAAAAGCCTTTTAAAATGTTTTCAATTCGTGTTGTTTAAGAAAAATTTATAAAAAATTATTGGTCATGACCGTTGGAGGTCAGACCATTGAAACCTAACCATTTTTTTTAAAAAATGTGGCCAATGATATCACAACACCACCACCAGTGGCGGACCTATTAAGGCGCAAGGAGGTGCAGCTGCACCTCCCCTCGCCGGAAAAACCATTAGAGGTACTTCAAATTGCACCTCTACTCAATTGGTGGTTGGTTGTGAACTCTAGCAGACCCATAGCCTGTGCTGATTGTGCTACGACACAGGGCCCCCAAAAATCAAGGGTCTCCAAAGAAAGAAGACAGGGCAAGGAAAACCTTGAAATTTTGGAGTTGCAGAGCCGCAATTGCACGAGGAAGAAGACGACTGTGTGCTGATGTTTCTTTTAGGTTTCTCTCTCATATTAAACGGCCCCATTTATGACTTAGTTTGATTTTAAATTGAAACGGGGTGTTTTGTTACTTTTTAGTATAGTTTAATCCTATTCAATTGCAACCAAATAAAAAAACAATTTTAAAAAAATGAGACGGTGGTGCTCTGCATCCCTACCTCTCATGTCACCTCATGACTCATGTTATTTAGTTCTGATTGGGCTTTGACTCTAAAGCCTTATTATTATTATTTTAACGTCTTATTATTATTATTTTTTTAAGTTTTTCAAAAGGCACATAATTGACTGGGCTCTAACTCTAAGTAAGGAAAAAATTCAGTTCTATTTGTGAATTGTGAATTTTTGTTTAAACCTCCCCAAAAAAAAAAAGTTAAAATGGCCCACTTAACTCCCTTGACCATGATTTCGTATTTCACTTTACCCCCTTCCGTTATCTCCATTAATAACTCTATCAGTTTTGATGACGTGGCTGGGCTATTTTAGTCTTTTTCACCACAAGTGATGATGTGTTATGTGAATGGCCCATTTTTTTTATTTAAATTGAATTAAATAAATAATAAAATAATGTATTTATTTATTTAATTAAAAAATATATGTATAATAGAAAAATAAATAAATAAAAATCTTTTTTCACTATGCTTTAAAATTTAAATTAAATTAAATATAAATAAATAAATAAAACTTTGCCTAGATCCAACTCTCTCCAAAGATCAATCCCTATCTCCTCATTCTTCCTCCTTTCTCCTCTCTCTGCAACCAACCCCTGCACTGTCATCCACAACCACCCAAACCCACCACCACCCATACCAGCCATACCCACCCTGTCTAAAATTTGCCATCATATTCAACATGTCTTATTTCTTTCTTCTTCCCAAATAACAAACATGCTCCACTTAGCATAGACAATTCCTAGCAGTTCAACCGAAATGCATAAAAAAAATACATACATATATGTATAATACAAGTGTTAAACGGGAAAATACTAGTTAAAAATCAAAATGAGACAATAGAGACTTGGATAATGGCCAAATTTTTTGTGGGCCCCATACATGTGCTTTTGAAGAAAATAAATTATGAAGTGTGAGCAAGAGCACGAATCATCTCGTGCAAATGCATATCCAACGGCCAACAATAAAGTGATGACATCATCGATATTTTTTTAAAAAGCCTTTTAAAATGTTTTCAATTCGTGTTGTTTAAGAAAAATTTATAAAAAATTATTGGTCATGACCGTTGGAGGTCAGACCATTGAAACCTAACCATTTTTTTTTAAAAATGTGGCCAATGATATCACAACACCACCACTTTGTTAAAAAACACGTGTATTAAACATGAAAAATATGTACATACGTGTATTTACTAAGTCTTTACGAAAACGAAAGTATTATTAAAAAAATACGTATGTATATGTATAATACAAGTGTTAAACGGGAAAATGCTAGTTAAAAATCAAAAGGAGATAATAGAGACTCGGATAATGGCCAAATAGTAATGGATAATGATCTAAACTACTCTTATCGATAAAACAAAATTAGGAAAAGATTTTGGTTTTTTTAAAAAAGGATCCCAGTATATATTTAAATACTCTTTAAAATTTATTTTAATATTTAAAAAGTATAGATATTCGAATACAAATTTGCGCTCAAGAAACCCAAAAATCAATCTTAGGATTTCGGTTTTGCTTCGATTCCTACACTCTGAATTTTCCCTCTATTCGTAGATCAAGCTAAGGCTAGGGTTTTCTCTGAACGGCGCGATCCATCTCCATCTCCTCGGAATGTCACTGTAAGTTCCATTATTTATTTATTTATTTTTCAAACACTTTCACTTTTCATTTTATGAAATCTTCACGGTTCAATGTATTTATTGATTATTATTTCAAAATCAAGACACACTCATAGATACCTATTCGATTCGTGGTTACATATTAGAATGTATGTACATATATATGTTATGCTTTGCTTTTAGACTATTCCATTTGGTTTCCGAGAAAATAGAATAGAAAGTGAAGTATGAAGTGGGTTTTGTGTGGCGTGAAGGTTGTGTGTTGCTTTGGTCTCTAAAGATGGGGGTGTTTTGTTTTTCCATAGGACTGTCATTTAATTTAAAATATCACTAAATTATGATAGAACTGTGGTGGACTTTGTATTTCCTTCATGTTTACATGTATTTTGTATCTGTCTTTTACATCTGAATTTTGATATGAAACTAATCATGGCAGCAAGTGTTTTGTATTTGGAATGATATTTGTTTTACTTGTGAAACGTTTTCAGTTTTTTTTTTTTTAAGGTTGAAGCGGTTACAGTAAGTAGCACCTATAAAAAGCATTGTTCGACTCTCTGTTGCACATGATGAATTAAGTAGGACGATGAGTTGGGTTGTCAAATGAGTTTAAGGATGTTATTGAATGATGAAACCATGTTGGAGGATATATGAGTTGGAGCCTAATTAAACTGGGATTGGGCAGTTTGATGCTCATGCGAATGTAGATCAAACAAGTAGTCATTGAGGATGGATGATGATGGTGACATTGATATTTTTCTCTCCAATTGGAACAACAAGAATCCAACTGATCTCCTTTTTATTGTCTCTTGCCTTATCGCTGCTCTAATTGGAATTTTGACTATAGCCTACATGTGGATTGCCATAGTAGCATGTCCAATGAAACAGGTGATATTTGTGATTTAGGTCTATTCAGAAGGTTGACTCTATCCCCTCTTCATGTCTGGTGGATTTTTGAGCTCCATTAATGAGATGGCATCTTCAGAATGTGCAACTGTTAGGAGTCAGAGCAACAAGTCCAAGCATGGAAATGAAACCTCTGTTGACACGGGAAATAGTGGTAGTACTGGGGGTATGTCCACAGAAAGCACAGCTGATACTCATCAAGCTGTTAATCTCTCCTCAGTTGATTTCAATGGAGTTTGGTGAACCTATTCCTCTATTATTACTTTCGATGGAGTTTGGCTATACTTTCTAATTACATTCGAATATTTTAAAATTATAGCCGAGCGGCTATACTCTTTAAATATATTCCAACGAACACCGTAAGCTTGCACTCGCAGAGGACGGAACTTTCTCTCGCAGTCACTGCTTCGTCCTCCGGGTTCGGCACCGAAAACAAACCCAACCCGCCTAGCTACCTAGCCGCCTAGCGCCCGCCTAGCCGCCTAGCGCCAGCCTAGGCCGACTTTTCAAACACTGTGATTGACTGAAAGTCTGAAACCCGAAATTGAATTAGACATGCCTCAGTCAAATTAAATATTGAACAACTGAACAACCAAAGGGTCGATTTGTCATCTGTCATGAATAGACCTCCACAACCTGTTCGTTGGAGACCAACATGAAGGTGGTCACTCTTTGGAGATTGTGGCTTTGGTTGATTGTTTTAATTGAGAAGGAACAAGTAATTTTTTTAGGGTAAGGACAAACAGAGCTACTCTGGGATAGAACTGGGAAAAGCTATGTTGCACCGATACGGATACGGGTACGGCGATACGATACGATACGATACGCCGATACGGCAAATCTCCAAAAAGTAGGATACGGGTACGGCACCGATACGGCGATTAAAATAATATATATTAAAAAATATATATAAATAGAAAAATTGAAAATTGATATTTCATCCATAATAAGTTCAAAACATTAACAAAACACATATTATTACTATTATTATTCTCCTCATGCTCCCCATTATTATTACCAGCATTCCCATCACTAGAACTATTACCTACACTACTCATTTCCTGTAAATCAAATTATATACCCAAATCACTTCACAAACTAATTAAATTATATACACAAATCAACAACAATTCCAACCACACAAAACTTATTAAATAATATAGTAAATAAACAACCCACTGGCCGTAGCTTTCTAAAAAGAAAGGAGAACCAAATAAAGTCAACAACAATTCCAACCACACAACTTATTAAATTATATACCCAAGTTCCAAACCCATATAAGAACAACAGCAGATTATTCAAAGAAAGAAGAAGAAACCTTGAGCTGCGTATGAATCTGAGTAGCGAACGATAAAGCTGCTGCAACGGCGCTGGTTGCTACAGCTAGGTGCTATTATCAGCATACTATTGCTAGAACAAGAAGAAGCCCATGTAATAAGATATGCTTAATAATCCAAAACCACCATGAGGATTCTGAAATGACCATGTATCTCTATCATATCTTCAGCAAGAAATTAAAAGAAAATAGTCTGAGTAATGGCAGAAGGCATCTTCTGGCACTCTTTCTCCATATTAAATGAAATTATGACTTTAGTTTACTTTTAATGAAATAAATTACCTCGAAGATTCATAAACTAGTGGAGGGATCTAGTAGACAGTAGATTGTGAAATTATTCACATACATTTTTAGCCAACGAGATTATCAACATACTTTATAAAGTGCAAAACAAGTAAGAGACAAGGTGAAGAGTAGTAAGGAAATCCACAAGGAAAAAAATAGTAACAAGCTCTGCGAGTTCATACTTGAACTGAGAGCGTCCTTTCTGCATTTTGCATCCTTCCTTGAGTTTAAAGCAAAGAGCTCTCATAGCAGATGCTGCACGTGCCCTGGACAAAGCAAAAATGATGCGCTTTGATGAGAAAAGTAGCAACTTCTATTTTACAGAAATTGGTCGAATTGCAAGCCACTTTTATATTCAATGCTCAAGTGTTGAAAGTTTGAAACATACAATGAAATGTTGAGATGCCAATTGAATGAGACTGAGGTTATTGTTTTTGTGAACTATTTTATCTATATTTTTACTCTATTTTCCTACCAGTTACACTCCATTCATTTCTTCTATCAAACTCGTTTTCAGAAAAGAATCTTACGCAAAAATTCCTAAAAATACACTATAGAATTTTAAACATTAATATTTAAAAGGCTATACTATTTAAATTGCAGTTTCTGAGAGTGATTCCAGAAGCAGGACACTTCTTGTTTGATTCTAATTATCGCCGATGTATTAGTGAGCAGAATTTTACAGCCTGCGTATTGAACTGCAGTAATGGTATATGCTACAAGAAGGTTTCTTTTTCCTTAGGCTCTCCTTTGTGTAATGTATGTATTTGAATGATTATTTAACTGTTTGATATTTTTTCTGCCAGGTTGTTGACTCACTCAGGCAAGGTTAACATGCAATGGTATTCGTTCATTCTCGAAAGGACACAGCAACAACAACTCAGAAATTGGTATACGTTTGTATTCCATCTTCTTTTGTATATGATACGCTTTGGAGTATATATGTGCCATTTCTTTTCTCTTATACTGTTTTTAGTTTTGGAGTTAATGATATTATTGCTCTGGTTCAAAAAGATAAAATTTATCAACAGAACATAACTTAAGTGAAAAATAAATATACTACTGTACTAAAAAACTAGGATCTGTATTGATGTAGTAATCATTAGAAGTTTAATTTTACACATCTAACATAGAAACAGTGGCTTCCTAAAAGGGAAATAATAATAATAATAATAAAAGAAACAATGGAAATAGGTTACTATTAAGCAGAGTAGTTGTTAAGAATACGATCATCCGAAATTATACTAGCAGTGTGAGTGGCAATTGGGAAATGCGTGAACTTATTGGGATAGTTTTTGAAGTTCCTTAAGGTGCCAGGAAAATGGATCATAAACGTACAGCCGCACGGCTATACTTTCTAATCATATTCCAATATTTTAAAGGTATAGCCGAGCGGCTATACTCTTTAAAAATATTCGAACGAACACGAAGCTTGCACTCGCAGAGGACGGCTTTCTCTCGCAGTCACTGCTTCGTCCTCCGGGTTCGGCACCGAAAAAAGGCTCAACCCGCCTAGGCGCCCTCCTAGCGCCCGCCTAGCCGCCTAGCACCCGCCTAGCGACCGCCTAGCCGCCTAGCCACCTGCCTAGGCCGACTTTTCAAACACTGCGATTGACTGAAAGTCTGAAACCCGAAATTGAAAAAATTTAGCTGCAAATTTGAGCTTGAGATTGGGAAGCGGAAGCAGTGAAGCACAAGTCTTTTCAAACACTGCGATTGACTGAAAGTCTGAAACCCGAAATTGAAAAAATTTAGCTGCAAATTTGAGCTTGAGATTGGGTAGCCGAAGCAGTGAAGCACAATTTAGCTGCAAATTTGAGCTTGAGATTGGGAAGCGGAAGCAGTGAAGCACAAGTCAGGTCCATAAAAGAACAGATCATGAGACTCTTACTTCATCTAATTCCATTCCTCTCCCTGTTTCCCACCTTATATTCTTCTCTCTTCGCACTGAAGACATGGCGCAGAAGAAAAAAATACAGAATTTGCTGACTTGGTGTCTGTCTTATGTAGAAGGAAATGATGAAGTTGTCCTATCATGGAGTTTCTATGGTCTTGCCAATAACAAGGTTCTGTGAATGGCATGCGTTTAGCTTCTCTTGCTATGCTTATTCTTTAATATGCAAATGGCATTTATGCTTGTACCTCACTGCCTGTGTTTTAGGTGGAGAATGTTAGTACAACTTTTGTTTGCCGCATTCCTCGTAATAGTGATTCACTATTTCAGAGTAGTCATAATCCGTCTTTTGCCCTTCAGCTATCATTGTTTTGCTACTCATAACTGTATTAACTATATGAGTCGTGACTTGCTGTTCAGTTAATTGGATATTATTCCTTAACATATGCAGGTTTTTCTGTGTTGAAATGAGACTGAACATAGTGGAATAAATACAAATTTCATGTGAAAAATGCGGTCCAAGTGTTTGGAATTGCAGCAAGATTTCTTTCTGAAAGCTTAAATGTCAGGAAGCAAAGTGTTGCTAACGTATAAGCGAAAGCGGCAATCAAGAACAGATCCTGTACAGGCACATGAGTGCAGTAATTCACTTTTTGTTGCTCCCGATGATACTTCTTTAAGCAAACCACCAGACTTGCGAGTTCATTTGATTGATAAGCGTTCATCAGAACATTACAACAGAAATTCTGCGGGGAGATTTTAGAAAGTTGGAGCCTGTTCAATTTTTTTAGTTTGTTTCATAGGGATATATGTTGTATGTCAATCATCTTTATGTAGATAATTTAATAATCCATCCTTCCCTATTTTTCCTCTAATAATTTTGTTCTTGAAAAAAATACTGAAAAGAAAAAAGGTTTTAAGGGATTACCAGCTACCACCAGAATGTGCCCTATTCAACCGACCCTTGAAAGCGTATCTAGTTGAGATGAACATTTAGATTTGGTTCTTTAATTTAGGTTTCTATGAAGATCTTCTCTTAGTTGTCTTAGACCTATAATTTATTTTTAAGGTCATTGCTATATTCTGTCTCACCTGACTCTTTTTTTTGCAGGTATGCCATGTATGTTTTGTGTGCTGTGTTAGGGGTAACCTGAAGCACTGTGGAAAATGCCTTCAGTCGTATCATCTCCAATGCCTAGATAAGCCCCATAAGGAAAAGAAACACATTGAAGTATCTGGCACAAGACAAATACCAATTAAAACCGTTCCGAAAAGTCTTGACGAGGTCCCTTCCCAAAGGGATGCATATGAGAATAAGTCTAGTGGCAAGAAAGTAGGCTCATCTTCAAATGCTAATGCTGGAGCATTGGTTGATGATAATAATGTTGGAGGGAGGTTAGTTTCTCAATTGGTGATAAATTCCACTGTAATTACTGCTGATTTTGTAAGACAAAAATCATCATCAGTAGCAGCAGCATTTGAAAGAAAAAGCAGCTTTGAATGTGATGGTAGCTCGCCAAGATTGAATACATCAAACTTAGAAGACACTGATTCATTCTCCAGAAATAAGTTAGATAAATTAGGTGGAGATTCATCTGCGTGAAACAAGTTGACCACCCCATTGATTACTTTCTGCCGAAGGAATAAAAGAAAAAAGGATATGGATGAGTCTAATATACAAAGGAAATCACTGCCCGTGGAAAATAGCTGCTCATTGATAACCAAATTGAATAATTCTGTTTGTACTAATACCAGTTCTTATGAAGAAACTTCCCCTGAAAACTGCTCAGTAGATCATGAAGCAGATTTGAAGCACTCCAGAGAGGTATGTAATATGAAGCCTATCTTCTGTCAATTTGGAAATAATGTATCTGCCTATAAGCACAAACACAATCATGTGAAATGAGAAATAGAAAATAAGATGCGACATGGAAAATACATTCTCATTTACATGTATTCTATAATAATACATATGTATAAAAACAAGGTCAGAATAAAAGGTGCATCATTGTTAGTGCTTAGTTGCCCTCGAGTGGCTGACTGACTCCACCATTATGTGCATTCTTAACCTCATACTTCATTTCTGTATATGTAATTTGTAATCACCGATCTAATTTCTTTACTACGGATCATTGATTTTACATATGCTCGTGCTGGATCTACTGCCGCTGGAACTAAAATGTAGGTTCACATTAACTTCAGAACTTATTGGTTTCTTATATTTTAATTTCTTACTTCATTCATCGGGACAGTTTGATGCATGAAGAAGAACAACTTCATGATGACGAAAAGACAGGCAGTGACGCCTTACAACATGCTGGAGAAGTATTTGGCCAGAGTGCTCAAAGTGCAATGGTTGTTGAAGTTCTTTGCATGGATCATTTAAGAAAAAGTAGTGATACTAGAGACTCCTCTTCTGAAGCTGCAACTCTATGTAAACCAGGAAAAACCCATGCATTGATAAGAGATGAAGCTCAAGTTTTATCAAGTGCTGATCTTAAAGCAACAGAAACTCACTTCCTTATTTGGACTTGTCTGTTATCCTCACTGGTAGGACTTCATTAATTTCTAAGAATGCATTTGAACCAGTAACATTCTCAATTCACTTTGTGTTTAACTTACAATACTTTATCTAAAAGAATTCTTACTAGCAGATTCATGTGGCACTGTGGAATGCAATGTTGACTTAAACTTGAGTTCTCAGAAGCAACCTGACCTGGCTGCGCCAAAAACTATGTGGGACTCCTTGGATTCTACTAGCAGAAATAATGCCACTGTATTGCATGAACTGTCTCCTCCAGAAATGTCAGCTGCGAGAATTGAAAGAGTAGAAACTCAAGCTTCACGCTTACACAAAGATGCATTTGAATTTTTAGAAGTTGGTGACAGCTGCAAAGATGATGATAAAGTTAGTCCTCTATTTTCTAAGGAAATTACACTAAAAAACCAGTAGTGTCTGCAGGTGAGATTTGTAAGTCTTGTTGTTTGAAGTTTTGGGGATGATTTGGCTGTCAACTAATCTTATTTTACTTTTCATGTTTGGAATTGATTCCAGCTATTTTTAGAAGAAAAAACCAGTGACATTTTTCGCCCAGTGACAACACAGCCTGTGGCGGCGGCTTTTATAGCTTCAGAACAAAGAAGAAATTCTTCAGTTGGGAGGCAAAAATAATCAACCAGAACAAGAATCTCCTTTGTTACTAGGTCATCCTGATCAGAAAACCCTTTAACTGCAGGATGTGCAACCAATACCTGCTTCAGTGCATTTCCCTTCTTGAACTCTGTCATTGACACCAAAGAATTTATCCAAGATGCAGCACTCCAATCTTCCTCGAGCCATTTATCGTCAATATTGACACAAGCTTATGCATGATAGTATTGCAAGCCGAGCAAGAGCTTTCAATGACAGGAGTAGTTTTCATGACAAAATATAAGCCATATAGTACCATGTGGTCTGAAGAGTAGTTGGATTTTCTTTGGATAGGTGTGAGGAGACATGGAAGGGACAATTGGGATGCTATGTTAAGGGATCCAAGATTGCACTTCTCATCATGGAGGGTAGAAGGGACTTAGCTGAGCGGTGGGAAGAGGAAGAGTCAAAACTTTTGAGTGGCATATGTGTTCTTCAATTCAAGTACTCGATAGCACAAGGCAGTTCTTTGGACTACCACTACTTCTTGGGTCCAAAAACAGGAATCTGGAAAGAAAATACAGCAGATGAACCCGGACTTTCATTTGGCAATGTTGATGCGTGTAGAGGAGGTAATGCCTGGAGGAGGCCATTATTCCAGCCGGCTTATGTTTGCAATAATGGCAATGAACACCTCCAGATGCCTATTAGTTACACAAAGAGGACATCTCATTTTGGTTTCCGAAGGGAGAAATATGACGAGGATGAATTTAGTATTTTAAGTAGAAGTAGGAGTATGGCAAAGGGCAATTTACTATCAACTAATGGCCCCACAACTTGCGTTGGAGCAAAGGGAAACTTGCCCCACTGGCTCAGAGAATGCTTTCCTATGTATGATCTTTCATGGTTTCACTGGTAGAGTGCATGAATGTTGTTTCATCTTTGAATGACTGAGGCTCTTGGAAATTTTCTAGGCCTCTTTGAGCGTTCCTCAATCCTTCCAACTCTGTTGATACCTCTTTCATACTAGGCCTCTTTTTCTCATTCAACCTCCAACACCTTGTTGCAAGCTCAGCAATTGCTCCAACATGCTCCATCTCTGCATCTCGAACCACTTGAGGATCCAAAATCTGAACAAGTTGGTTTTCCCTTGTCAGTGAAATGAAAGAAACAACCAGATTTTCCCCGTCATCTTTAGCAGAAGAAAATGGGGTTTTCCCAGTTAATATTTCTACAAGTGTCACTCCAAAGCTGTTGGTATCACTTTTATTTGTAAATTTACTAGATCGGAAGTACTCTAAATCCATGTACCCAAAAGTTCCTTGTACTTCTGTGGTTAACTGAGTTTTGTCTAGGGGAACTGATTTTGAAGTCCCAAAGTCGGATACTTTAGCACTATAGTTGTGGTCTAGAAGAATGTTAGAAGACTTGAAGATGGGGGATTGAAGCTGCATAGTGCATATATGATACTGCTTGGGCAACTTTACAGGCGATCCTGAAGCAATGTTCCCATGAAAGCTCATAAAAAAAAATATAAAAAATTACTGGTCATGACCTTTGGAGGTCAGACCATTGAAACCCATCCTTTTTTTTTATATATTATTTATTTATAAATATGGTCACCTTTTTAAATGTTTCCAAGTGTTGTTTAAAAAAATAATAAAAAATTCTTGGTCATGGAATATTGTCTCTAAATAGTAGTTTAATTAAATTAAACAATACATAGTTGTGGAATGTATGAGTGTTGTACCACAGTTTTTCTCAAAATAATAAAATATGAAAGACCCTAAAATATAGCTCTGCATGGCTGGATATGGAAAAATTTAGCCCTACACTATTCTTTAAAAAATTAATATTTTTAAGGGCTAAATATTTAGCCCTGTACTACATTTAGCCCTATGACTGGAGATGGCCTAACGTCCCAAGAGATTCAGAACCCCCCCGAAAAAAAAAGGCCCCAAGAGATTCAAGTTTGAATTCTTTCTCTCTCATTGTTAAAAATAAAGAAATAAAAAATGTATAGACTTGTTTTTTACACAAGCGATATTAGGATCTCAGATGCAGAGATAAATGCTCTTAAAGACTTGAGTTCCAAGTCGTATGCAAAATTTCTCACACTTTAGTCCATGTTTTATGATGTTTTTTTTCTAGATTTTTTAAAGACATTTTTTATTTATTTTGTTGGCTTGGTTTGATTTGCGATATCTTGGTATGTTCTTCACCTTTCTAGACTTTTGGTACGGAAATTGTTAACTCCATAAACAATTTTGACACTTTGACATTGAGACTCCTTGCCCCCAGAATCTTGAATCCGCCACTACATACACTATATAATATTAAAATCTATTCTCATGCGTTAGCTCACACAATAAAGCACAAAGTCAAACTAATGGGCTAAAGCATTTATCTCCTTACTCAATATCATTATAACAAATTCGTTTTTTTTGAAAAAAAATATAATATAATGTGTCTGCAAATTGCATAAGTCCCTCTATGGTCTGAAACAAGCACCCAGGGCCTGGTATGACCAGCTATATACCTCTCTGTTATCTCTAGGATTCCAAGCCTCTAACAAATTCGTTTTTTTTGAAAAAAAATATAATATAATGGGATATGCTCCTTATTATATATTAAAAAGAAAATACTTACAAATATATGACTCAAACTGGCTTTTTTTTTTGGGTACAAAGCGGGGCCAAGATCCCAAAACCAAACAATTACATAGGGATAGGAATTAACCTGGGACTAGGGATACTGCTAACATCAGCAGCAATAATATCGTTAAGGAAGGGGGGCTCCAACTCCAAAACATGAAGGCCTAAAGGGAATTCATAGCTCTTGGCAGCTAAAGCATCAGCAGCCTTATTTTGTTCACGGTAGACATGGGATAAGGAGCATGACCAATCACCAAGCAGCTGTAAATTACAGCAATTGAGAAGACTAAACAGGGGATGAGAAGGAATGAGAGGGTTATTCAGGAGGGCCACCACCGGGGAAGCGTCACATTCAGTCTCCACAACTCTGTAGCCAGCCTCCCAGACAAACTGGCTTTCAACAGTCAAATGAACAAAAAATCCTCTAGAATTTATAAAAGAGCTGCACACAATTTAACAGAAAACTCTAAAATGAAGTCAGTTGAACACAGTTCTTAATTTCTATGTTGCTCATGCTCCTTATGAACGTGGTAAGCCTTTTGGATGCTGCATTGTGGCTATTGAATTTTGACATTGATTTATAAAACTGGCAATAAGCACAAAAAACTTTCTCATGCCTTCTGTTCACAATTTATTTTTTGTGATCCATTTCAGCAGGAAAATCTTGTTTAAATACATTAGCAACAGGTTTCTTATATAGAAAGATCCTCCACATTAACGTCCCTAGGAAAACCACTACATCCAGAATCAGAATGCTCCTTTTCAAGGAGTTGAGTTGCATAAACCACCACCAACTCATGCTGCACTTTCTCCACCAGCTTCTTCTCACTGCTTGAATGCAGGTAATGTGAAGCTCTATCCCTCTCCCTTCTCAGGCATTCCTCGACCTTCGATATGTAATCTGTATAAGGATTTTCAAGAATCCAACTTGATGCTTTGCGTGAATAGTATCCGCCGGTATCTATTAGCATATGTGCTTCAAAGTCCTCTTCATAAGCTTCCATTTGTCCCATTCCAATTTCAACAAATATGTCTATCACATTCTTCAATAGTGCTCTGTCAATTTGCTCCCCCTCACGTTCCTTATTAATAAGACCAATTATAGCAACTCTCACATTGGCATTTACCTCCCGATAAACCAGATCCCGGAAGCAGTTAAGTCCAACCTCATTTAGCCCGGGAACAGATCTCTCAGCGATGTAGAAGCGATCAAGATAATGAAAGAAACGCAACATCCATCTAACCATAACTTTTTGTTTTGCCCAACTTTTGACAAACTCCTGCAACAAAAACTCATCCTGCTTCTCTTTTAGAGAGGGTCATTTCAACAGAAGACACGTGAAACCCATACCCATCTCAATGAGCTGTAAAGTTATTCAACATATAAGCATGGTCTTGTCAGTATATTAAATTGTAAAGCTGTTAGACAAGATTAGGACAACTTTCACATAATCTTTCAGACGTAATGTATTCCTCAAATGTCTCTTGATATTTTTTGTAAAGCTGCTGAGAATACTCATAAGGGGGGTCCTGAATACACATGGTATAGATAGTTGTGTAAAGCATCATATATTCTTCTGAGCTGAACTGTGGTTCTGGTAATCCTTCTACAATCCTCTTTAGCTTCGCGATCCCCTTCTGCATATAGTCCCATCCTTGATCCCACTCGATAACTTGGCGTTTTGTGGTTGTGGATGATAAAGTTTGATATCCTTCAACTATAAGGAAAACACATCAAGAAAAAATGGATAAAAATGAAAAGAAAAGAAAAACCAAGGTGGGATTGAGTAATTTACCTTTAGCATGTGCCATAGTGAAACATTCGGTTTGTTGTTCTCTTTTAGGATGCAATGAACTCTGGCCTTGTTTTGCCTCACAATCTTCATGGCCAAGTAGGCTCCAAGTTAATCCGAGACCGAAACTATTGTCACTGAGATAAGGGCTATACATAAAAGGAATAGGAATGGTTTTTACTACACTGCAAGAATCTGGGACAGCCAAAGAAGGATCCACAGTGTAAACATGATAGTCAGAGCCACTTAAGCAGGGGACTTCTGTCAAAGGAGGTGAAATCCTAACTGAACAATTGAGATATGAGCACTCTTTCACAGCATGGTAATACTGAAATGGAGTAAGGGAGAGATTGAGGTTAAGATAGACTTCATGGACACAATTCTTCGGGTCAATAAGATCGAGTTTTTTGATATCATAAGAGATGGATCTCACTACCAAATCACCATAGGATGGGAAGTGAATTATGGTTGTTCCGTTCTTGCAGTCAAGCTCATAACCAGTGTGACCGCAGTGTTGACGCTGATGCCCCCTTAATTAGAAAGGAAATCGAATATTGGGCGTCCCATGTGAGCAGTTTCCATTTGAGGCCTCTATGTCAAGAAAGATTGAAGTGAAGAAAAGGATGAAGAAGATAGAGGCAGAGCTGATGCCCCCTTAATTAGAAAGGAAATCGAATATTGGGCGTCCCATGTGAGCAGTTTCCATTTGAGGCCTCTATGTCAAGAAAGATTGAAGTGAAGAAAAGGATGAAGAAGATGGAGGCAGACATAGCTGGTCAACTAGCAACAATGGGGAGGGAAAGAAAGAGACGTAATATAGAAAAATTAGAAAGAAAAAAAAACTAGGACAAACAAGAAGACCAAGTCTCCAAGTGGGAATGAGTCAAAAGGATATGAAGCTTCCTCTGTCCCACTCAGAAGCAATTGAATGGCTTATTGGGGTTGATTTTTCAGTGAGGGGACCAAGTGGCCAACCAATGATGAGAGTTAGTTGGGAGTTGGGAGTTGGGACTAACCAATCAAAAGGCAGAGAAGAAGATAGATAAAGAAGGCTTCAAATATATGCAGGCTTCATAACAGTTAGGTAGCTAATGGAAAGGTAACATTTTCATAATTCCATATAATTTCTTTCAGTTGAAAATTTACTAAACTGCCTCTAATAGAAAACTGAACAAAAATCCCCACTCTCTTTTTGAAATCCTAGAATTACTAAAAGAGCTAAAAAAAAAAAAATTACAGCAAATCTAAAATCCAAAGAAACTACAACTCCTTTGTCTTGCTGTGTTAACTCCAGCACATCCTGGATAATATGAAGACTCCAGCCCTTGAATCATACAAGATACTTAAAAATGTTGTGGTTTTCCTTGTCCCTCTCCAAGTAGTCTCGGTCAATAAGATTTTCAATACGCTTCTTGAGTGTTTTTATGTCAGGCTTGAATATATGTGCCAACTTTTCAACACACTCCACAAACAATTGTTGAAGATCCAAAACTTTCTGCTTCTTCATAATCCGGGTAATTGCAGCATCGATAGCATATTGCCTGTCCTTCTCGACTTCTTTGATCACCTCCTTCGTTTCATACAAGGGTAGGAGAGGAATCTTGATTCTTTTCATTCTGCCTGTGAACTTAGAGTTGAACTCAAAGCTGTCATTTGGTGATATATTCTTTGTATTAGGCTCCTTCAGGAGGATCTTGTACTTGCCACATGACAATGAATAAAGAGTCCGAACCAAGTCATCATGGTCAAGATTTAACTGAGTGAATATTTCGGAATAGCTCAATCTATCTGCATCACTGAAAAGCAGCAGGAGAGCAGCCTGACAGCTTGACACAACTAGTTCGATGGTTTTTGACTCAAAGTTGCTGTTAATGTAGCAAGTTCCCAATGAGTTGATCCAATTAAGTTTTCTACTTTTCTTTTTTGTTTCGTAGAATCCCTCAAAAGCTTCAATGCAGTTCTTCATCTCTGCAGGAAGGTTAAGGTTAAATGGTTTATAACTTGGCCACAAACCAGTTGTGAGAACAGTGACGGTAAAATCCATTCCAGGATTTACATTTGGATTACTGTGAAGATATTCCGCGAAGCTGGTCTTATTGTCCCCAGTCCATGTCATATCTTCGACCATTTTATCAATCCTAGAGGTCAAGAACGTTCCACCCAATTTCCGTTTCAAATTTGTTACAAAACTTTTTTCACGTTCCAAGTTGGAACTCCGATCAAACAGCAGTCGAGGAACAAGTCTTTTCTTGTAGAATTCTATGAAAAGGTCCATGGACCTCATATAAGAAACCAGATTAGCAACCTTCTCAAGTGTGTCTTCGGTGGCCTCATCACTCAACTTCTCATTCCCATCGTTTTTAAGGAGATTATCACAGAATGCAGCTAGTAATTCAGCACCTAAACTACCAGCAACAGGTCCATTCCAAAATAGATCAAAAGCGTCACTCAGAGCCCTGTGAAAGATATAGTTTTTTATCAAGCAATCATTGAAAAAAGCCAGGTACTTAGTGTGAAGCTCGAGTATATTTCGGACAAGGACATGTTCCTGCATGCCATAAGCTCCATTGAAATCCTGGTTACTTGATGCATCATCTTTAGCCTGTTGGACCAAAGCTTTAACTTCAAGACTAACTTTCTGTTTAAATGCATTAGCAAGAGGTTCAAACAACTCATGTTCCACTTTCTCCACCAGCTTCTTCTCACTGCTTGAATGCAAGTAATGAGAAACTATATTCCTCTCCCTTCTCAAGCATAACTCGGCCTTCACCATGTAATCCATGTAACTTTCCTCCGCAATCCAACTCGATGCTTTACGCGAATAGTACTCACCGGTACTTTTTAGCAAGTGTGCTTCAATGTCCTCCTTGTAAGCATCCATTTTCTCTGTTCCCATTTCAACAATTATATCCATCACATTCTTCAACAGCCCTCTGTCAATTCGCTCTCCCTCACGTTCTCTATCAATAAGACCAAATGCAGCAACTCTCGCTCTAAGATTTAACTCACGGAAGCAGTTAAGTCCAACTTCTTCTAGGTTAGTAAGTGATCTACTGGGGATGAAGTGGCGAGCAAGAAAAAAAAAGCAGTGCGACATCCGCCTAACCCGAACTTTATGTCTTTCCCAACTTTTGACAAACTCCTGCAGTATAAACTCTTCATGCTTCTCTGCGAGAGAGGGCAACCCTTTCGAAGTAATATGTTGCTCGATTGTCTCCTTATATTTGTCATATAGCTGTTGACAATAATCATGAGGAGGTGTTTGAGTGCACATGTCGTAGATAGTTGTGTAAAGCATCATAAAATCTTCTGCGTCGAATGGATTCTCAGATAATCCCTCTATAACCCTGTTCAGCTTGTTCGTCCTCTCCTGAATAGAGTTCCATCCTTCATCCCACTCAATAAGTGAACGTTTCATTCTCCTATTGAAAACACATAAGAAGTATGCATCAAGTTATATCAAACAGAGTGGCAAATATCGACACATAAGAAGTATAAATGTTCTGTTTTATATTTTTTTTCCATTATCTATTGTTAGGGACTGAATAAACTTGATAATAACAAATGTCTTGAAAAAAATGCCAACAAAACCTAGTCCCAAAACTCAGTATCTAGGACCTCCCAACTTATACTCGGCCGTGGACTCAGTTCAACCAAAATTCACTAAAAATTCATCCTAATTCCAAAAACTTCACCGACAAATGCTACAGACTCTTTGTAACATACACTTTCGTTCTATGACATCAAATTAGCAATTTGACCATGAGAAAATTTCATTTGCAAGTTCCACATATATAACTTAAAATTGAAAATAAATTACCAAGCAAGTTTCCTGTTTTCAGTTTTTTACAAATAAAAACTACAAATGTCTTGAAAAAAATGCCAACAAAACCTAGTCCCAAAACTCAGTATCTAGGACCTCCCAACTTATACTCGGCCGTGGACTCAGTTCAACCAAAATTCACTAAAAATTCATCCTAATTCCAAAAACTTCACAGACAAATGCTACGGACTCTTTGTAACATACACTTTCGTTCTATGACATCAAATTAGCAATTTGACCATGAGAAAAATTTCATTTGCAAGTTCCACATATATAACTTAAAAGTGAAAATAAATTACCAAGCAAGTTTCCTGTTTTCAGTTTTTTACAAATAAAAACAAAAAATTGAAAACAAAATAAATAAGTAAAACTGAAAATTGAAATGGTTATCAAACGGGTCTCTAATTTTCCTAATAAGGTGACTCCAATAACTGCTCGAAATGAGGAGGCACATAACAATTACACATATACATATATACATATATACATAGTCATACCTCTAGGGTTTTAACACAAATACTTATCACTAAAGGACATGAATTCTCTGTTAAAGGTAAACTTCAATAAAGTGTATCGACGACATATCAATAACATATGGACAACTACAAAATCGAATCATCGACAGTGCCAATATCGATCTCATATCTACAAAACATCCGCATTTAAATAAGTGCAGTTAATCATATGCTAGAGAAAATTTAATCACATGGTACAACTATTGTCAAAAGAAACAGGAATGGTTTTCCCTACCTTGCAAAAGAAGTCTCCTTGGAGCGGAGAAAGATCAGTCCAGTATTTAGAACAAAATTCGGAAAGGCTTTCGAAACTCACCGGAGACTTTGTGGATGCAATTCTGGGGTTAAGAATCTCAGGTTTCACAGCCAATTCACCACATATATATATATAAATCAAGCTCACACCCAGTCTATAACCTTCTTTGTATAGAATACGTTTTTATGGTTTTGACAAAGTAAAACCCTACCCTAAAACGATTTACCTAACTTGGCCCAACAGACAACATAAAAGCCTTTCTCCATTTCCTATTAGGGCGCGGGAAATTAAGCATAGCAAAATGGTCCGGAAAATCCTATCGTTTGGGGATAAAAACACAAGTTAATTTTCTTATACAGAAGAATTCTATTTACACCCAAGGCCATTCTCTGGACACCCAGCCACAAAGCTTTTTTGTTAGAGTTTTTCCACTTTTACCCCTACAAAGTTAAAACTAATAAAATAGAAAATAGAAATATGACAAAGAAAAAAAAAAGGCAAAACATCGACTGACGGAACCTCGTTAGCCCAGTGCAAAGTTAGGGCAATACATTTAGCCCACCATTACCAAGACCATTTACAACAACATAATTCACCTCTGATGCAAAGTTCGGCCCCTTGTTTCCTAAAACGTTTTTTGCTTCACATGTTGTTGGTTACCTAAAAGCAACAAAGTTGTAGTTCAAGTGGTTAGTTTCCCGTGGACCTTGGCTGACAGTTCTCGCCACTTCTTTCTTGCATAGCTTTGCGCTGCAAGTAATGTCTCATATGATAAGGCCATCTAACTGTTCATCCTTATTTCCTTTGATGTACAGCTTGGAGGAAGGAAAGATACTCCACTATTTATTTCCTTGTTGCTGCAGCATACCAAAAGAATTTCATTATTGCTTTTCTAGCAGTAAAGGTGGACTCAAACAAGTCTTAGACTTCTTGTGCCTCGACTGTTAAACTGCTAACATTTCTTTTGTCTCATCTTTTATCTGGTGTGCAGCCAAATGTCTGTTTTTAGGGAAATAGCGCTAAATACCATCCAATTCAAAATATAATCTGGAAATACCATCCTTGGCTGGAGATTTTGGGAATACCAAGTATAAATACAAACCTATTGGCCACCTATCCCGTTTTGCACACTTTTGAATTCACTGTCGCTCTCTCTCTTCTTGGGTTCTTTTTCTCCTCTCCCGTCTCATGCTGAAAGAAAACCTCTCACTCACTCTCTCAGCCCCAAATTTGGTTCTCTCTCTCTCTCTCTCTCCCGTCTCACCACAAAAAATTATCGAAGTGGTTACAAGCTAAATCTTCTATGGGATTGGTGCGTACAGCTTTTCATTTTCTTCTCCTTGAAAGAGAATCCTTTTAGTGCTTTAACCTTGTCATTTTGGGAGCTCGTATCTGAATGGATATCCTCTAGTTTTCTTGATTTTGCAAGCCACTGAGCTCTAAACTTCTAAGTGGTCTTGTAGTAAGTGCACCAAGTGATAGTAATGAATAGGATGCTGAATTGAGCTGAGTCTTACTCCTTAGCAAGCATGGGCAAAGTTGTAACAGTACTTATTTATAATTATAAATCTGTATTCTAGTAAATTTAAGGTTGTGCTTTATTATATTCAGGGCATACATGAAGAATTAAGTTTAAATGTTTTCAGAGGTATTCCTATGTGTCAAGTGATTTTTGAGAGTTATGAGTGGCATTATTGGTCTCACCTATGTTAATAGGATTGCTTTGGAACTTGGAGAGAGACTAAAAAGATTTTATCCCAAGTTTCTACGAGCCTTATGAAAAAGAAGTATATAGTGAGCAAAGAAAATGAAAAAAACTTTAATTCCAAGATGAGCCATATAGTCGTCCTTTATTGGTTTCAGCTGACTTGTCTTTCAATTTTGTTCTGTCTTTAGTTTTCAATTCTGCTGATAAAAAAAGAAGGCATGATTTTCTTCAGGTTAGTTTAGTGATCTATAACTGGAGAATAGTGGTTCATGGGCACCTTTTTTATGAATTTATGCGTAGACGGCAAGTTGTATTTTGGTAGCAGTACTGAGTTATGCAGGCACTGATGTTAATAGTTACACAATGTGTTTTAGCTGGTTTGTGCAGGCACTGATGTGCGAGTCATACACTGGCGTTGGAGACCATTTTGTGCATAATGTAATGAGTGTAGCCAAGGAGTTGTTTGACCTGCCTTCTGAAGTCAAAAGCAAAGCTTCTATTATGAAAATGCTAAGAAAACTTGTAGTAGATTATACACATCATTGAATATGCTTGTTATTATTAGATCCCAAGAATTAGGAAGGACATCTAAGACATTGTGTATTCTTCTTGTGGAGCCGTATGTTTCTAATATTTGTGTAATATACTTGATATTATTTTTTAGGTCATTATTATAATGAGATGAAATTTTCAGACATGAGTATTATTTTTTTATGTACTATTTATTATATGTAGCAACTAAATATTGTAATAGTTCAACAATTAGAACATTGTATAATCGGGAAAACAGAGTACAAAGACATCCATGAGGTACTTGTTTATTGCATTTTTATTAATTTTGTATTGCTTGTTTATTGCCACTTTATTGCTTATTTATTGCACATATGTTGCCACTTAATCTACGTGACATTACAATGGAGTGTAGTCTTAATTTTGGATTGGGTTTCTTAATTATTATAATTTGTTGCAGAGAAGCAACTATGAGTTTGATTTATAAAAAGGACGTGACGTCTTTAATGGAATCACATTCTTACACTCCTATATCGTCGGAATTAACCACTCTTAGAGCAACTCCAGCGGTAAGCCCAGCCTCTGTCTGGGGGGGAGGGGGAGGAAATCCAGTTCCAGCGAGGAGCCCAAGCTCGGGCTGGGAGTGGGACTCACGAAGACGGGTTGGCCCGAAGGCAAGTCTCGCCCGACCTGCAGCCCGAGGGGGAGGTGACGTCATGCGCCACGTGGCGTCTTCTGGTGCTCCAATGGGTTTTTTTTTCCAAATCCAATGGCTGAGCTTTTTTTGGGCAAAAAAAATGTGAAAAAAATTCGAATAATTTTTAAAAATTCACCAAAAAGTTCTGAATTGTTTTTCTATAAATACCTACCATTCTTCTTCATTTTCAACACAAAATCCTCTTATAATTTCTACTCCTTCTATTATTTTTCATTTTCTACACAAAATTTTCAACACATTCAATACATCAAACAAAATATAATTAAAAGAAATCTTATCCGAAATATTCTCAAAGTTAATTCTTTATGTTTTTATAATAAAAAATCTTATCCGAAATATTATCCAAATTAATAATTGAGGTAAAAAAAATTGTGAAAAAAACAAAAAAATGAATAGTAATTGCCCTTTGCCATGGCAACGGGTGGAAACACACAATGCTTTTTGCAAGGGCAACCACTATTCACATGAATAGTGGCTGCCCTAGCCCCCCTCTTGCCATGGCAAATGGCAAATGGGTGGAGTTGCTCTTACACTGTAATCTTGTATGTTCTAAAACTGTCGTCTTATATCAAGGGCCATCATTTCATATGAGGAGAATTCAAGGAGGGGATAGCAGTTACATGAGGAAGGTTTTACTCTGTCAACCACGTGCTCCAACTCCTTTGGGCTTGTAACAAAGGAACGTAGGCCACAGATGGAGGATGTGGGCCAAGATGACCCTTTTGGTTTGGAGCCAAAATAATTATTTAATTATTTTAATTACTTCTTGTGAATTTTACATTTTTGTCCTTGAGATTAGGGGTGTTCTAGTCATTTTTTGTTTCCAAATGAATTTGGGGAATTCTGTGGCACCATTGCGTAGAGCTTGTTAATACGAGTCTGTAGACTGGCGGCACGCTCAATTCTGAGTTGTAATGATTGCGAAAAGATCTGAAAACGAAAAGGACACATAGGGAATTTTGAAATTGTTAGAAAACCCTAACTACCCCCGAGCGCTATGGTTTAATTTTCCTCGCGCACCGTCGCGCACTTCTCTCTCTCCCTCCCTTCCAGCGACGCCGGCACTTCTCGCCATTGTTTTGTCGCCGTCTGGCTACCTCAGGCCACGGCACCGGTCCCAAAAGGATCGTCTCCTCCTCCTCTTCATAGCCCAGTCCTTTTCCTAGCTCGAACATCCAAGGTTAACCGGCTGTTTCGACTGGAAGTTTCGGCAGAAACTGTCGACGTCGCCGGCAATGTTTCCGGCCACTCCATTCCGTGCCACCACTTGGAGAGGATAGAGGAGATGTGAGCTTGGCAAGTAGGAACTTCACTTTCACTTTTGAGGCCTATTCTCTTCTAACATCTTTCTTGGCCCATAAAATCTTCTTTGGCCCGGTCACTTTTAACTTCGAAGTATTGCCCAATTGCTAAGCTTGTTTGTTTCTAGAGCCCACCAGTTCTCTTTTCATTTTCTTCTTTTCCATTTGAGAAAAACAAAAAAATTATAAGCGGAGAGCTGTTTTTGTGTTTGCAGTTGTTCTGTTTGAAGTTTTGGGTTTAGTAGGAGGGGAGGTTCGACGATTGATTATGTTTGCTTCTAAAGTTTCAAGAATCGGAGTTTCGATACTCAAACAGCTCTCCGGAGGTATGCACTGAAATTTACAATTGTTTATTTGGCTAATGTCTGTCTGTTGGAAGTTCAACATGGTAAAAGAAATCCCATTTTTTCTCAAGTATTTTTTTTTTCTACTTGTCATTCTTATATGGTTGGTTCCAATTGCATCCTTCTTTCGCAAACTGCAGGCAAACTCACATCCATAACCAGAGCAGGATATAATACGAGTAGTTGTTACAACCAATACTTGCAACCTCTGGTCAGTTTCCTCCTCTCATAGAATTTGCTATTTGGTGTAACCTTTTGTTTCTTGTATTCATCCTAGATGCTTAAGTTTTAGGTCTATCAATCAGTACATCATGAAGGGTTGAAGAAACAAAACAATTAAGCAAAACCATTTAATGGAATGCCACAAATTGAATTATTATGGATCTTCTTGTTGTTTTTTAGTGACCACTTCTGTCTGTCTTCGAATAATGGGTGGCTCTCGGCAAAGTTTACTCCTTGGAGAATTATAGGGTAGGAAAAGAGAGCCTGAACCATATATGCTTTCTTCATTTCTTGGTGTTGCTATGTTAGAAACCATTACTTGTTCTCTTACATTTGACATTTGAGAAGCCCAAGGGCTATTAACTACTGTCTCTTGTCATTCTTTTCCTCTTAATGTCACATACTGTGCATTATTCGTTGTTATATGGTATATGGTATAGAATGAGACACTCTTGCAGACCTAGGACATTGTACAGTGCCAATGGACTGTATTCATTCCAAGTTAAGGTTTATTTGTAAAAGAGTGGTCTTTATCATTATGCGTGAATTAGTCATGTTTCATTATGTTGCTAAACTTAGGTCCGCATTTAAGAACAATGGAAATAAAACAAAGTCGGTTTAATGATATACTTTTGGCAAGCAATTTGAGAATTGCAAAAACCATTTTAAAATCTAAATGAAGGCATATATATGCCATTTTTAATTTTTTTGTATTATTTTAGGTATTTTATGAAGAAGTTGGGAACTGAAATCATATTTGAATTGTGATACATGGGTTGAAGGATGATTAATGTGAAGTGTCAAGTAGTTTTTACATTTATGTATTTTAGTAGATTGAGCTTGCGTAGGTGCATTCATGTTTTTGTTCTTATATTTATGGTTTCTTTGTCTTATGAAATGTTTGATCAACAGTCTGAAACTAAGTTGTTGCGGGGAGTCATATTTCACAAGCATCATCTTTTTTCTACCGTTAGTGCCAGCGATTCTTCAAATGAAGGGATTGAGCAGAAAGAAAAGTAAGTTATTTTGGGTTTAAATGGTTTAACGCTAATCATTAATAATGTTAGGAGATTGATTTAGAGTAACAATGAGAGAAAGCAGTCAAATGCATATGCACGGATTGAACATATATTTATTTATTTGTGCAAAATTAATTGCAAATTGATTTATCTTTAGCAATGTTTTTCCGTATGTCAATTAGGAGCACCTCATGGCCCTAATTCTCCTTTGCGTTGACATATTATTATGTTGTTTCTTCACAGAGATGATTTATTTGCAGGATATCTGTGACATTTGTTGATAAGGATGGAGATGAGATACATATTAAGGTTCCTATTGGAATGTCTATGCTTGAAGCTGCCCATGAAAATGATATAGATCTTGAAGGCAAGGTTCTGGTGCTTATTTAATAGTCTTTTTCATCTTAAATCCAAATATGTTCCATCAATTGCTGTTGCCCTTTAGACAATTGTTTACTGGAATCACTTGTTTTCCATCATTTTCATGCATCTTTCTACTGATAGTATTGCTATCATAGGCATATGTCAATTGGATTGGCAAATACTTATTAGTTGCTTTGGACTGTACATTGGGTGACCTTCCCTCCCTCTCAACTGTATTGTTGCACGCTTATTTCTTTAAATGGATCAGACTTAGTTGTTTGGAACCACAAGAGATAGTCACTGCTATGTCAAATGGTTTTTTTAATCATATTTGCAGAATCTGATGCTCTGTTGCTTCTCTCATATCAGGAGCATGTGAAGGTTCACTTGCCTGTTCAACATGTCATGTGATTGTGATGGTATGTTGTTTATGTTTCAAAGAAATGTGTTTTTTGAACTTAAATTTGGTTTTAATAGAACTTAAGTTTGAGGAGCTGATTGTAGAATAATCCTGCAGGATATGGACTATTACAACAAATTAGGAGACCCAACTGATGAGGAAAATGATATGTTGGACTTGGCCTTTGGGCTTACGGAAAGGTATGTTAACAAATTTTCGTGTGGAATTTTTCTTGCAATTGGTTCATACTGAAATTTATGCTTGTGACATTGTAGTTCTCGCTTGGGTTGTCAAGTGATTGCAAAACCTGAACTTGATGGAATTCGTTTAGCTATTCCTGCTGCCACCCGAAACTTTGCTGTTGATGGCTATGTTCCTAAACCACACTAGAGATGCTATAATGCTTCTGGAAGAGTTGGTTGAGTGTTACGTGTAACATTCCAGTTTTGTAACTCCTGTATCTTATTGGAACAATGAGCACAACTTGAGTCCAATTATTTATTTATTTATTACTAATACTGATTATAGATTTGCTGCTTATTCACGAACTCTCTAACATAATATTTACAGTTTGATCTTAATAATCTAGGGTCTGTTATTTTTATTCGGTTTTTATACTTGGAGCTTGTAAGCACTTTTGACCATCAAATTCGCTTATGATAACTTTTGGCGGAAAAAACTTATAAATACTTGTGGGTTACAAAAGCTCTTTCTAAGTGCCAGTTTGTCATTACTTATTTGGGGTAATAAGTGATTTTTTAAAAATTTTGGGAAGCCCTACCTGTTTGGTAAACTATGAGAAAATTACTTATTGTTAAAAATTGCTGTGAGAGAAAGCTATAAGGGAAAGCAGCTAATGAGGTGCTTTCATTTTCTGATTATGCAGGAATCAGTTTCGAAGAGGCACTGAGTTTAATGATTATGCGGGAATTATTTTTTGATTATGCGAGAATTAGTACCAACAACACTTTTAACAAAAAGTTTACCAAACGCCAAACTGTTTTCTCTCACAGCAAATCTGACAGCGATTATTTTCACAGCACAGCAATGCCAAACTGGCCCTAAGTGTTGTTTATGAATAACTTCCAAATCATTCGGATATTTAACAAATTGTTTCCTACAAAGTGGTTGCTTGTTAGCTACTCTACTTTCAACCAAATTTGGAATTGACCGATCCTTGCTTGAAATTCATTTTTGTTCTAAAACACCTAAGAAATCTCCCCCTCTTTCTCTTTGACCGTCTTGCTAGACTAATTGGTAACTCATCATGCAACAAATTCCGACGGCTTAGTTAGCTACTCTGACCTTTTTTCATGACGACAAATTCCAACGGGTTGGTTAGTTACTCAATTCTTTTTCTTTGCGACACTGTAATTTAAACTAATGACCTGATAATTTGTTGGACCTTGTAATAATCTTGTTTTCTTGCTTTAAACTTCACGTTTTTTTGGTCGTAACAATAATAGTTATTGCCTACATTTTTTTGCTTGCAACCTGCTAAGAAAATAAAAAAGAATAGGAGATGAAGAAACTCACGGCACGGTAGAGTTTTAAATTTAAAATAGTAGGTGATGCATGTCCATGAGTTTCACCACCAATTTTCATATTGACAGGGGCAAACCTAGAATTGTAAGGTTGGGGAGCTGAATATTAAATAATTATGCGAGAATTAGTACCAACAACACTTTTAACAAAAAGCTTACCAAACGCCAAACTGTTTTCTCTCACAGCAAATCTGACAGCGATTATTTTCACAGCACAGCAATGCCAAACTGGCCCTAAGTGTTGTTTATGAATAACTTCCAAATCATTCGGATATTTAACAAATTGTTTCCTACAAAGTGGTTGCTTGTTAGCTACTCTACTTTCAACCAAATTTGGAATTGACCGATCCTTGCTTGAAATTCATTTTTGTTCTAAAACACCTAAGAAATCTCCCCCTCTTTCTCTTTGACCGTCTTGCTAGACTAATTGGTAACTCATCATGC
The DNA here is from genome assembly GCF_002207925.1 of Prunus avium. The sequence continues at coordinate 630,923 of NW_018921688.1, read as the reverse complement.
AACAAATTCCGACGGCTTAGTTAGCTACTCTGACCTTTTTTCATGACGACAAATTCCAACGGGTTGGTTAGTTACTCAAATCGTTTTCTTTGCGACACTGTAATTTAAACTAATGACCTGATAATTTGTTGGACCTTGTAATAATCTTATTTTCTTGCTTTAAACTTCACGTTTTTTTGGTCGTAATAATAATAGTTATTGCCTACATTTTTTTGCTTGCAACCTGCTAAGAAAATAAAAAAGAATAGGAGATGAAGAAGAAACTCACGGCACGGTAGAGTTTTAAATTTAAAATAGTAGGTGATGCATGTCCATGAGTTTCACCACCAATTTTCATATTGATAGGGGCAAACCTAGAATTGTAAGGTTGGGGAGCTGAATATTAAATCAAGTATAGAACATATATTAATATTCAGAAGTTACATGGTAGAGCTAAATTTTTTTTACTTGTTTATGTTGGAGAGGGGCCATTAATAACTTCAATTACAACTTGTCTATTAATATCGATTACTATATATATGGTTGCTGAACTTAGGATTCTGAGTGGCTACCAGACCTATGAGTTGCTATGTGATGGGTATATTTTATATTATATATTTAATCCCATTCTTAGTATATTTTGGTTAATATTTTGAAAGAATTTTGATACTTTGAATTATATTTCCAATATAGGACTTTCAACTTCCTCTGGAGCAAAATATAATCAAATTGACGAATTTTGTAGTAATTCCAGTTGGAGGACGTTCGTGAGTCACTTAGCTTGATCGTATCGAAACTTCAGATTTTTCTACCAAGTGGTTATTTTCTGGCAATAAAATAAAAGAGCAGTGTGCAGTGCTGGAATAGTGACGTTTTAGGCTTTTATTGCGTTTTGGAGCCCAAAATGACCTCGGATGGGTTCTTGGCCTTCTGGATATGTGTTTAGAATATTTTTATCTTTAAAACAAGCTATCTTGGGCTGGATTTGGAGGAGATTTGAGAAGAAACTCACGGCACGGTAGAGTTTTAAATTTAAAATAGTAGGTGATGCATGTCCATGAGTTTCACCACCAATTTTCATATTGATAGGGGCAAACCTAGAATTGTAAGGTTGGGGAGCTGAATATTAAATAAAGTATAGAACATATATTAATATTCAGAAGTTACATGGTAGAGCTAAATTTTTTTTACTTGTTTATGTTGGAGAGGGGCCATTAATAACTTCAATTACAACTTGTCTATTAATATCGATTACTATATATATGGTTGCTGAACTTAGGATTCTGAGTGGCTACCAGACCTATGAGTTGCTATGTGATGGGTATATTTTATATTATATATTTAATCTCATTCTTAGTATATTTTGGTTAATATTTTGGAAGAATTTTGATACTTTGAATTATATTTCCAATATATGACTTTCAACTTCCTCTGGAGCAAAACATAATCAAATTGACGAATTTTGGAGTAATTCCAGTTGGAGGACGTTTGTGAGTCACTTAGTTTGATCGTATTGAAACTTCAGAATTTTCTACCAAGCGGTTATTTTCTAGCAATAAAATAAAAGAGCAGTGTGCAGTGCTGGAATAGTGACGTTTTAGGCTTTTGTTGTGTTTTGGAGCCCAAAATGACCTCGGATGGGTTCATGGCCTTCTGGATATGTGTTCAGAATATTTTTATCTTTAAAACAAGCTATCTTGGGCTGGATTTGGAGGAGATTTGAGCCCAAAATGTGGCTGGGCAGATTGTGGGCAGATTCTCCTAGTCCAATTTGGACCATATGTCCTAGTATTATTTTATTTTAATTAGTTTCCTTGTGGGGATAGAAAAGCTGGACGGGGGCAGCTTGTTTGTAAGGGGTATTTAAGTTGGTTTTGATGGCAATATTGGGGACTTCTTTTTTGCTTTTGAATGTAACATTGTAGAGAGCAATTGCTAGGGTTTTGGAGTTTTTGCGACTTTAAGGTGTTTTCATTCTTTTCTTTCTTAATAATATTTTCCATGATTTCAGTTATGAATATGCGTAACTACTTTTCTTTTGCTAGGGTGAAGCCTTGAACCTTAGCATGAATATGTAATTTTTATTTAATTGCTTATGATTGATTGCATGCATACTTTGAATTGTTAATCACTATTTTAAACTATCTAATTATCTTAATACCTGATCATCATTAGGATATTTAAAAAAGTAATTTGATGCACTTTTGGTCGGAAGGTTCCCTGAGATTGACGCTGGCTTCTTGTGATTAATAATTCTAATTTCACTTAAGATGAACACCACGTCTTAAGAGTTGCATGGTTTTTCAAAGGGTTTTCATAAAACATAATGAGTCTTTCATGTTCAGATTTGATCCGAACGTCCGAATGAGTTGCATGTTGGATATACGTTCTGTGTTGGAGGTTCCAAGTAGAATATAAACTAGGAAAACCTAACCTTCAAAGTGGCATGTGCAAATCATAAGTAATTGGTAAAATTTCATAGGATTGCTAGGTGATGGTGAAACTCTAGTGCTTTTATAAATTGGTATTTAAAACTCTTTTCTTCAATCGTAATTGTTTTCGTTTAAAATTTATTTTTAGTATCGAACAATTTCATAATCATCTTTCTCAACTTTTAATTTTAGGTAGTTAATTGGAAATTATTTTTACATAAATTGCTAAATAGTCCTTGAGGAGAACGACCTTGCATGAGCATCTACACAATAGCTTTTATAAATAACCGCTTGGTAGAAAAATCTGAAGTGTCAATACAATCAAGCTAAGTGATTCACGAACGTCCTCGAACTGGAATTACTCCAAAATTCGTCCATTTGATTATGTTTTGCTCCAGAGGAAGTCGAAAGTCCTATATTGGAAATATAATTCAAAGTATCAAATATATGAAATATCAGGTATATAGTTCGTTTCGGGTGATATTTCATTATTATTCTACCCTTTTTATGTCTATTACCATACTACGGTTAATTTTCGAGTATAATATTACAATAGTACTTAATTTAGAGGAATAAGGATGTTAGTGTTCAAACTATCTCATTTATTTTATAAAAACTTAAGAACTTACGTACTTTTAGTGGTATTTGTTCTGGCATTCGTGGCTAACAGTCTCTGTTCCTGATTTATGAATACAATGATCGTCTTTCTTTCAAATTGAGATAACAGTTGGTAATTGTAGAATTACTATCAATTCAACTTAAAACAAAATTAGAATAAAAAAGAAACTTATATGTACCTGATCACTGCAACTAGCAGTTTTATTGTGTGCTGACCCAGAGTCAAGATTAGTATAATAGCCATGCCAACCAAGGTGCACCTGAGGATTATTTTCCTTGCCCAGAATATCAGAAGCTGAGAAAAAAAGTATCGTAGAATCGACCTCTACCTCTTGGTCCAACATGGTTCCTCTCCATGAAATCAGAATGTCCCTCCTTCCTAACACTATGCTTCCTTCATCCGTCGACACCGCAACAAATCCCAACAAGTTTGATTTCCCAGGTGAAAATCTTGTTGCTGCATACAAATACTTCTTCACCTCGTACTTGTATGGATTGCCTGTCTCCAAACCCACCTTAGAGAATAAATTTCTCTTGGCATACCGGGGAAGTCCGATATTCTTCGAAATTGATGTTGGCTTGTCGATGAATCCGTAACCAATGGCTCCAGCCCTTTCACCTTACTGAATGATGTAGCAGCGAAGATCGTTGTCAAGAGGGTCTAGCAGACACTCCCACTCGTTCTCCCCGCTCAGAACCCTCCACCTGGCTGCAAAGCTACCTTTAGGAACTGAGCCATCTGAGCACTCAATTTGGCTAAAGTAGGGTGAGAAGGAGAGGCAGGGTCGATGGTGCTACCTTCATGAGGAATGAAAAACTCATCCTCCCCCATGGCGGCGAGGGTTTGAAACTAGAATCGGCAATTCCAAAATCACTACTCTGATACCATGCTAAAGTATGAGATACTATGAGAGAATATGCGTTTGTTGGAATCTTCTGTGTATAAGTCCTTGTAGGAGGTCATATTTATAGTACAATAAAACCTTGAAGGCAAAGAAAAGTAATAACTCCTAATTCTATTTACAGTTTGAAATCAAAAATAAAAGGGATATCAATTGCAATAAATATGGAAACCCTTGGTGTGCAAGGAAAGTTTAATTAGTCAAGAAGTCATGTCAACAATTTGCACAAACAATGAGGTTGCGAAAATGCTTGGACAAACGAAAAGGAATTCTTGATTTTATTTTATTTATTTTTTATACAAGTCGGAAGATGAGGGAAATCGAACCAAACCTCGAGTGTAAGGGTACATGCTCTTAACCATTTGAGCTACAAACTCCTTACCTTGAAGATGTTTTATTATAACAAATTTCTTATGCTCATTTTTCAATTGAGCTGAAACTAAGGAAACAATAGGAACATTAAAACTAGATGCTATAGTTTATTTGGTGCGTGGAGTTCTTCCTTATCCCAGTCCCACATGATTGTCAATTTAAATACTAGGCTCCATCATCATCATCGTCATCGTCATCTTTCTCATGATCCATTAACTCCCAGGAGCCGTCCTCCATTTGAACCATAGAGTTGTTCCTCTCTATCCACCACTTAGGAATTATATGATATTTATCATCTAGACCATCCAAAATTTTGTTTACCAATGCAAGATCTCGATTAATTTCCAATTTAAAATCATTGTTTCTCCCTTGTGTTCCTGCCACTCCATGCAAGTAAACCTCCAACTGATGCACAGAGTCTATTGCATTCTTCAAGTAGGGCGATTTGAGAGTGTCGATTACCAACTCTTTTCCAACAGGAACATAAGGTAGAATTGGTAACTTAGGGACGGGATCCCATTCGTTGGTGATACGCAAGACCCGAAGATTTTCGAGACTAGAGAATACCTTCTTGAAGCCTTGGTCTCCCATATTCGGGCAGGCAAACACAATGGCTGTGACAAGACTCACATTGTTTGAGTTTGTAGGCTTATTGTATCCGTTATAAACAATATCAGTTGCATTTAGAACTGCAATAGCTGAACCCATGCTGTGGCCAGTGACAGTAATGCTGATCTCCTCGTCCTTGTATTGGTCTACTAGTTCTCTAACTGCAGCTAGAACCTGAAAACAATATACAGAAGATATAGATGGAAATTTATGTTTTCACTTTCATTTTTCTGTTATAAAAGTTGATCAATCCCAGTTGAAATATCTGATTTGGTGTTATAAAACTTGATCAAATCATAAGCCATGTTGAATATTTGGTTTGTTTAATCTGAGTAGTTTCACTTGTTCTGTGTGAATTTCGTGACTAGATAGAATATTAAAAAGAAAGTGCGATGTGTTTGGATGGGAGTTGGTTTGGTAACAAAAAAAAATTTATAAAAGAAAAAAAATGGTTCGTTTCGGGTGATATTTCATTACTATTTTACCCTTTTTATGTCTATTACCATACTGCCGTTAATTTTCAAGTGTAATATTACAATAGTACTTAATTTAGAGGAATAAGGATATAAGTGTTCAAACTATCTCATTTATTTTATAAAAACTCAAGAACTTACTTTTAGTGGTATTTGTTCTGGCATTCGTGGCTAATGGTCTCTATTCCTGATTTATGAATACAATTATCGTCTTTCTTTTAAATTGAGATAACAGTTGGTACTTGTAGAATCTATCAATTCAACTTAAAACAAAAATAGAATAAAAAAGAAACTTATATATACCTGATCTCTGCAACTAGCAGTTTTATTGTGTGCTGACTCAGAGTCAAGATTAGTATAATAGCCATGCCAACCAAGGTGCACCTGAGGATTATGTTCCTTGCCCAGAATATCAGAAGCTGAGGAAAAAAGTATCGTAGCGTCGACCTCTACCTCTTGGTCCAACATGGTTCCTCTCCATGAAATCAGAATGTCCCTTCTTCCTAACACTTTGCTTCCTTCATCTGTCGACACCGCAACAAATCCCAACAAGCTTGATTTCCCAGGTGCATATCTTGTTGCTGCATACAAATACTTCTTCACCTCGTACTTGTATGGATTGCCTGTCTCCAAACCCACCTTAGAGAATAAATTTCTCTTGGCATACCGGGGAAGTCCGATATTCTTCGAAATTGATGTTGGCTTGTCAATGAATCCGTAACCAATGGCTCCAGCCCTTTCACCGTAGTGAATGATGTAGCGGCGAAGATCGATGTCAAGAGGGTCTAGCAGACCCTCCCACTCGTCCTCGCCGCTAAGAACCCTCCATCTGGCTGCAAAGCTACCCATGAAGTTAAATTTTTCTTTTGCTAATTACCAATAAACAACTAAAGGGAGGATTAATTGGAACAAATTAACCTTGATGCATTATCTATTGATGTCGAAGCTCCAGTATTTATAGTGAAGGATGTACTACTTATCTTGTTTCTTTGCTCTTCAAAATTAGCAATTGGTCAAATTCCCAGCCGTATGAACAAGACCTCCAATTAAATATTTAATGTCCCCCATGTTTGGTTGTTTGCTTGCTTAGTTTACCGGCCAGCTAGTTAACTTGAAAGGACTAAATATGATAAGGATTTAGTATATTAATATTGAAACCTTGATGTCTTGCACGCATATATTTTGGATCATTATTGCTAGTCATATATGATTGTTTTTTTTGGGTTGAAAAGTCATATGATTGTTTAATATCACTTTATCCTTCTTCAACCTTTGATTATTCTTTGTTTAATGCATTATGGTTATGTTCTTCACGTCATAATTAACGTCTGATATATGTAACCTTTTAATGATTAATAAATACAACTACTTAACCATTTGTTTTGGGATTAAGGTGGCAAATGACTTAAAATATTAACAACAATCTGCAATATAATATTGATCTGATCTATCCATTCGGTGAAATTTGCTTTATAGTATAAGTTGTATTCATATTTGGCATTTTAGTTGCTTTGTACTTGTTTTGTTTATCTTATCAATAAAATATTGTCACCCTTTTATCAACCAAATATGACATGTGATTATTAGCTCAAATTATTTATTATCAAGTATGACATGTAATGATAAGCAAATAAATAGAAACGTGTAACTCCACAAATATTAGGCACATCAATCATCATCACTTTGATGATCCATCAACACCCAGGAGCCATCGCCCATTTGGAGCATAGACTTGTTCTTCTCTGTCCACCACTTAGCAACTATAAGATACTCATCTTTTAGCCCGTCCAAATATTTGTTTACTAATGCAAGATCACGTTTAACTGCCAATTTAAAATCATTTTCTCCTTGTGTTCCTGCAACTCCATGTAAGTAAACCTCCAAACTGTGCAGGCTCTGTTTTGGATCCTTCAAATACGGTGATTTGAAAGTGTCGAATCTCAGCTCTTTTCCGACATGGAGATAGTTTACAAACGGCGGTAAAGAAGGGATTAAATCGTAGTCATTCGTGACGCGCAACGCATGAAGATTTTTCAGACCATAGAACACATTGCTGAAGCCTCGGTCTCCAAGACGAGGGGCAGCAAAAACAATGGCCGTGACAGGACAGACTGGATGGCCTGGGGGCTTATTGTATCCATTATAAACAATGTCTGTAGCATTTAAAATTCCCATTGCAGCGCCCATGCTGTGGCCAGTGACAGTTATGCTGATTGTCTCATTCTTGTATTGGTTCACTACTTCTTTAATTGCAGCTAAAGCCTGAAAATATAAGAATACATAAACTTTATTTCTTTTGCAGATCAGAATATTTCAATTTTTTCTCCAAAGAAATGTTGTTGTTTTGTTTACATATAGGAGCAACAAAAATTTAGACTATCAAATACTAAACCATAAATTAATATATATTGATCCGATATTTGGTACGATGGTTCAAATTGGGGCTGCTTCTGCAAATGCTAAAACAACTTTCTAACAACTAGAAGTGCTTTTGGATCACAAAGATGCTCTAGGAACTTCTTCAAGAATCACTTCAAAGTGTTTTTTTTTAGGAAACACTTGAATTTTTAATAAACTAAACCTGAAGTACTTCTAATAGAGATAGAAGCGCTTCCTAAAAAACCGCTTATGAGCAAAAGTGTCTTTTACAGAAGCAGTTACAAACGGGTTAGTCCAATGCACATCACTAGCTAGCTCATCTAACAAAAACTTAAACATTAATAAAACAAAGTTACCTGAGCCCTACAACTAGTTTTGTTGTGTGGAGACTGAGGGTCAACATGAGTGTAATAGGAATGGAAACCATGGTGAACCTTAGGGTCATGCTTCTTTCCTAGAATATCAGAAGCACTAACCAAATCGAACACTATGTCAATACCCCACTCTGCCACCAACTCCGTTCCTCTCCATGAAACCAAAATGTCCCTCCTCCCCAACACTTTCTTTCCCTCATCCGTTGTCACTGCAACGTAACCTAACCAGATCGATTTCCCGGGTGATAATGTCGTTGCAGCGTATAAATATTTCTTCACCTTGTACTTGTATGGATTAGACTTCTCCAAACCTACTTTAGAGAACAAATATCTCTTAGCATATCGAGGAAGTCCGCAGTTGTCTGATTTTGTCTCATCAATGAAGGCGTCAGCTATGGCGGCAGCCCTTTCCCCGCAGTGAAGGATATAGCGGCGCAGATCAAGGTCGAGAGGGTCGAGTAGACCCTCCCACTCAGTCTCGCCGCTGAGAAGCCTCCACCTTTTTGCTATGCTATTCATGGTTGTTTTCTTCTGCTTAACCAGCTTGCAAAGGATTGATATTAGTAACTAACAAACATTAAAAGCATTGATCTTCTTGCTTAACCAACTTGAGGGGATTGATATTCTTGATGCATGCTTCTGTCATGACTCACATGCACCATCCAACCTCTTGGTAATCTCTAATCACGTATCTGTTTTGCTTATTGTTTATTTATTTTCTTTGATGTTTAATTTCGTTACTTTCTCGAAATTATTAGTTGATCTATGGTATTCTTAAACTATGATTAACAGATAAACATGCACAAACACGTATATACACATACATACATATGTGTGTATACACGAAGGTGAACATGAGAAATGTCTCAAAAATCTTATTAGTAAACCGAAACACATAACTAGAGTTTATACATAAAAAAAGCCCCAAAGGAAAACAGACACAAATCTTTTCATCTTACTGGTATGTTAATCTTGATCAATCTCTTGATCTTGTAAATTTTTGTTTTGGGGAAATTCTATATAGACCCTATTATTTGCTCACTGAACCTTACTACAGTATTTGTGTACCCAAAACTGCCTGTTTTAACCTCATATAAAATGAAAGGAAAACTGAAAAAATTAGAAAAACGCATATTAGAAAGCGGTTGGTCTCTAATTAAGGGCTCGTTTGGGAGTGATTTTATGGAGAAGCACATGGGAGATACTTCTTCCCAAAAGTGATAATCACTCCCAAACGAGCCCTAAATCCACATTGAGTGATTTTATAGTTAGGCTGATCACATAAGATCATAAAAAGGACTTAGTCTAGGTCCAGATTAATAACTAGAATTTCTTTATTTCACCAATTTTATTCTTTTGGTGCTTAATTCGAGAGGCAATAAGATATATAGAACTTCATTGATAGTAAAAGAAAGAGTACATAAAAGGCCACAACAGGGGCAAACTTTATTTATGCGACATTGTCATGCATATATAATATACGTTGATCAACTACATGGTTTTCATGCATCGTCATCTTTTTCGTGATCCATTAAAACCCAGGAGCCATCATTCTGTTGAACCATGGACTTGTTCTTCTCTATCCACCACTTAACAACAATACGGTACTCATCTTTTACGGCATCCAACAATTTGTTTACCAGGGCAATGTCACGATCCACTTCCAATTTGAAACCATTTGCACCTTGCGTCCCGGCAACTCCATGCAAGTAAACCTCCAAATCGTGAAACATCTCTACTATGCCGATCCAGTCATCATAATCCGAAAGAGCCTTGAGGTAGGGCGACATAAGACTGTCGAATCGCAACTCCTTTCCGACATGCACATATTTTCCTTCAGGTGATAAAATAGGGGCAAGATCATTAGCATTCGTGACACGCAGGACGTGAAGATTTTTTAGACTGGAGAATACTTTGTTGAAGCCTGAGTCTCCGAGGCCAGGGCAGGCAAACACAATGGCCGTGACGAGAGATGCCTTGCCTGACTTGTCGCTAAGCTTATTGTATCCATTATAAGCAATGTCCATTGCGTTTAGGATTCCAATTGCAGCACCCATACTATGGCCCGTGACAGTTATGCTGATCTCCTCGCCTTTGTATTTCTTCAACAGTTCTTTGACTGCAGCAAGAGCCTGAGACAATGAAAAATTCAACAATTCTTTGATTAAAGAAACATTGATGTATGCATATAGTTAGGCCACGCTTAGAAGGTGGGGCTGAACATGGAAAATACAATTAAAATGGACAAATTATGCATGGAATATTAAATTGGACAACCGTATAGTATAATAATTTGTATAACATAGAGAGCTTCTATTGACCTATATGAGGGACACCTTTGTAAAGTTCCGTTTCGCATTGTATTCCATTGATCCGAATCGTCATTATTCATAGATTATCTCTCCGAAAGATCACTCAAATCGAAAAACAGTTAACTGTTGATTTGAGGCTAGAAATTTTAGCATGTTTTTGGAAATAAGAGACTAAACTGAAGTTAAAAATTAATTATAATTAACCTCTAAAAACTATACCTGGTTTCTGCAACTAGTATAATAGTTAAGCCAACCGGAGTGCACCTTAGGCTCATTGACATTGTCCTTGCCCAGAATGTCAAAAGCTGGGACTAAAGTGGTCTCTCTCTCAATATCAAACTCCTTCTCCAACTTGGTTCCTCTCCATGAAATCAGAATATCCCTCCTCCCCAACACGCGCTTCCCTTCATCTGTTGTCACTGCAACATAACCCAACCAGATCGATTTCCCAGGCACTAATTTTGTTGCCGCATATAAGTATGTCTTCACAACGTACTTGTATGGACTGGAACTCTCCAAACCCACCTTGGAGAACAAGTTTCTCTTTGCATATCGAGGAAGTCCAGAGTTCTTCGATTTTGGCTCGTTGATGAAGGCGTCAGCAATGGCGGAAGCCCTTTCTCCATAGTGAATGATATAGCGGCGGAGATCAATGTCGAGAGGGTAAAGTAGACCCTCCCACTCAGTCTCGCCACTGAGAAGCCTCCACCTTCTTGCTATGGCATCCATGATCACCTTCTTCTTGCCTCACCAGCTTGAAAGGATTGGTATTATTGATTAACCAAAACGTGAAAGGATTGATGTTCTTGCTTGACCAACTTGAAGGGATTGATACTCTTGGTGCATGCTTCTCTCATGACTCATGCACCAACCAATTAACACACGTTTCGTTTTGCTTGCTTATTTATTTTCTTTCCCAATTCTCTCTGTCATTTTTTCAACAATCCAGAAAACCAAAAACCAAAAATTCTTCTCAGAAAAATAAAGCCAAAAATGTTAGCTTGGTTTTGATAAGAACCGAAATAAACCAAAGTTTACTAGTGTGCTCAAGCGCTAATTAATATAATCACTAATCTGGAATTGCTCCATAATAAGATCCATAATCTGAACCGTTCATGATTCATTATCATCGTAAGTGTTCTCATTGTCTTCTTGAAAATTATGTGTTCGTCTATCTATTCAAATTTAGATGATTTTTGGCATAATAATACATGAACGAGGACCTAGAGGTTGAACGGTTCAGATAATGGGTTCACATTGTATAGTGCGCTCAAACGAGTGATCAACAACATAGTAATTTACAAATTGGTTAGCACTTGGGCATAGAAATGTAAGACATCGTCAAGGATCCACGACATTAACAAGGTGACAAACTTCCACTACAATTTCTTTGGATATAAATAGCATCTATGAACAGCGTATTAAGTACAATTTGTATTAAATACAGGATCAAAATATACCGAATGTACGTTTTTGAATGATAGTTCGGATACAATACTCGTACATTTTCAACGATACAGGCAGCAGACAAATCTCTAGCATCATCATTATGCCAGAAACTATCGCCAGAGACATGTTTTGTGATACATTCAGAATCATTAGACTCTTAAGTACAAACACAGACACAAGAAAACCCAAATTCAATGAGAGGAAGAAATTAATGTTCCCTTGCTAACCTCACGGGTTTTTCCTTCAGGAAAGCTACATCACCTGTTGGTGTAGTCAGCAGATGATGATTTGGCCCCTCTTCACTTCCTTCTGTTCCAGATGATGCGATGGATTCTGATCCGTCATCATCATCATCCTCACCTGTATTGACAAAATAAAAACGGTTCAAAAAAATCTTGTAAGAGACACACATGTTAATAATTGATGGCAGCCTGCATGGCAGGATCCAGAAAACATCAGCTTAACCAACTAGAGTTCCCAACTTTCCATGACCAGATCAATATCCCAACCAAATGCAATTAAGCCAGGAGGTTGATTCCATCAGAGTGTTTGATGATTCTACCTCTTCCTTCAAATGAACTCGCTACAGATTTGCTAAGATTTAGTAGCAGCTTATCCAGGAAAGGTAAACGGAACATAGATTGTGCGATGAAATTCTACAGCGTTATTGATATTCTCTTTGATTAACATGCACCAGAACTCCAGGTTGTGTGCTTTGCTTCATTTGTTAATCCAGCATCTCCACAACCTCGTGCACAATGTGATCATTTTTTTTTATTTTTAAAGGAAACAAATTTTATTGCAATAGAAAATAAAATACAGAGATGGCCAAGTGCCACACAGAAACAGAAAACAAAGAAACAGTAACTAGACTGAACAAAACCCTAAGCTACTGCACAGTGTGATAATGCTCAAATAAAAATGAAAAACAGTTGCTCAAAGAAATGATGGGTGGTTTGAAACCACTTGGCTTGTATTTTAATTATAGGTTCTAGAGAAATGTGCAAATTTATTGGTTTTATTTGTTGTTTTCGGGCATTAATTTTAGACTCAAGCGTCATTCAACCAACCTTGGGCAAACAATACACAGACTCAAGCAATCAAACATACCTAACACGTTTAGTCAATTTCAACCATGCATAATCTCATTTGTTCAGCCTTGGTTGGCTGAATGAGGTTCAGACACATAATTAAAAAACTTCTACAGGTATCTAACTTTTTTCACAGCTTCATGTTTTCATCGCCTCACTTATTATCATGTGCATAAGAATCGCTCAAGTAGAATCGCCCAACTCTCTTTATTGTTGGTATATATCGCAAACATTTTTAAATAATATTGATAACAGATTGAAGAACCAACGATGGTGTGCTTATAGTTGAGTGCCCCACTATAGTTCAACGTTTCCTATTTTCACTCTCACCTACTACTTTCAACCAGCCCGCTCTCCCATGCATTCCAACCCTCTCTTCTAACCCCCACTCATTGCACACACATGATATCTGCATGGGCCTTCTGTAGTACTATGAAGAAAAGGATCTGCTTCAGTTCAATTTTCCTTCCTTATTTTATATTTCTGCAATGATATAGATAGACATGGCATATAAGTTTCCCATGCAAAGACATGACCATGTTCATACCATAATTTTTTTCCGTTCTCTTAGACAGCTGATGCAAGCATAATACGCTTAGGCTTAAGTCAGAAAAATATGCAAAATTGTGATTCAAACATCTTTAGAAAAATGACTGTCAACCGGGAACATACCAGAATATGCAGGATGGTCAGGAAGATGTCTCACTGCTGCAATTTGAATGCTTTCTGGCAGAAGACAGTTACAGAAAGAACCTGAAACTTGAGAAAAACCTCTACTTAGATAAATGAAAAGATCATTGAATCATCAACAAAGTAAAGTTTTAGACCTCTATAAAACCCATTTCCGATAATGATGTTGATCTGCCTATTCAAAGGAATCTATGGGCATCAAAGCAAAGTTAATAAATAGTATCCAACCCTAACAAGGATATGTCATTCATTTATAAGGTCTAGAAGCACCCCCATGAAGTTCAAGATAGCTTGCTCTTGTGAATACTTAAGTAGAGTATCTTTACTCTCACCTACTTTGGCCAGCCGATTTACCCATCCTGGTATAGGCTTTCCAGTTAGCCGCATGCAGACCTCATCAGTAAAATGGTTGCAATTCTTGGCAATTAAATGATAAGTATCACCATGATACTTTCCAGAAAGGTGCTCCATAAATGACCGCAATTCTGCGCGAGACATATCAGTGCTGCCCAACAGGACTGACCTTCTGAAGATGAAGCCAGGACAACTTCTTGGTTCCACCTCAAAAACCCCACTGCTAGGATACTCATGGGCTCCAAATCCGTACTCCAAGCCATGAACTGGGTATAAAAATAGTTAGAACTTTGTCAGGCATTTCATCTATAATTTAATATGAAGACTTCCAAGGAGATTCCGTCCAACTACTCAAGTATAAAATATAGAAAAACCAAAGGAAAAACAAACAAAAATAATGTGTAATGTGTTGCAAAGAAAGAACTAAGAAACTGAATGTATTTCATTACCAGTGAATAGAGGTGTTTATATAGAATTCCAAAACACAAATTCAGCAATACAGATCAGCCTAATGATTAGGAATTGAGCCAATCGATGAACAGTTAAAGTAATCAAGGAAGTCAAATCTTCAATCCGAATCAATTTGAGGGTGTAAACTAGCCTATACTCCAGTATAAAGGATTCTATAAACTCAATGACTTAATGTAATTCTCCAATATTTTTATTGCAGGTTTTTCATGTTCAGGTATTCCATGGTTCATTAAGCATTATACCATTAATTCAACATATAATTCTCTCTAGTTACAATTACCCTTTATATAAGTTGATCCTTCACTCATGTTGTAAGTTTTGTATGATATATTTCCAGAAAACCCTGCATATATTTTGATGCTTCTATTCCAAGACCGCAATTGTAGACCTTAACTCTACTACAGATCTTGTAGAACTTACAATTATCTCTATCCATTATCTTACTCTCTTACACAGAGTCTTAAAACTATTTAATCATTTAATATAATAATCATAATAAATAAAAGGTTTCTAACTGTTAAAGTTCTGTACAAAAGTGCAATATTATTTTCTCATTTGGCACTTAAGATCTTCAAAAAGAAAAACGATTAAATTTATAAACTTCCTCTGTTATGTAAATATCAAATTTTGTTTTTAAGAAAGTACCGTTAACACTCCAAAATACTAATCCTTACCTATATTTGGATCTCTTTATGCATGGAACTGCATTTTTCATATGATAAGAAAATAGTTTTCGTACATCAAGACACACATAGCTGCTTAGATTTCATCATAGGATTATTTGAAATCTGCTGTAGGGAAATTCTCCGAAACAATAATTGTTTACATCTTGTCAATGATCAAAATAATGAGCAAGATTTCAGACATTGTGCATATGCAATCTCTTGTAGTTACCATTTCAGTCACTCTATTCTCTTACAAACATTAGCATAGCTTGTCAATAAACTATAAGCATATCACAGTTTGCAGAGCAAATCTAACAACAACCACAACAATGTCCACCATACTCCTATTTCCACATAACTATCCATCCATACGAACAAAATACACCATGACATTTCTAAAAATTCAAAATTTATAGCAATAAACCCAAAATTGTTCACAATTAAACAGAAATAACACCTAAATTGAAAATGAAAATTCACAAATTCAAATTTCAATTACTAAGAGAGCTGAAAAGCCACGAAAGTCGCATACCTTCGATGCCGGAGTGGAAGATCCCAAATCCAAACCAGTAAAGGTAGTTATTTACAGGCGTGAGATCGTAGACATTGAGGTACAAAAGGGCGCGATTTTTTTTCCGATCAGTCTTCTCCTTCTCTGCGCTCGAGGTCGAGGTTGAGGTCGGGCTTGAGCTCAAAGGAAACAACCGCATTGTATTGAGTCGCTAACCCTAATTTCCTCAATTGCGTTCTGAAATAATCACAAGCTGATCATCGTGTTCGCCAATCAGAAGGAACCTCAGGGAAGTGAATATAGTAGATGTTTTCTAACCTCGAGTTGTGTGTTTGGTTGCCGAGAAAATTTTAGGAAAATGGGGAAAGTTTTAATGTAAATTTTGGAGTTTTAGGATTTAATTATGTTTTACGATTATTGGAAGCTTTTTTTGTTCGTTGAATTTCGAAAGTGTGCGAATCATCTTAGGGGACGACGATTAAGTTATTAATGCAGTTCGCTCCAAACAAGTGAAGGTTAGGACAATGCCCTTTGTTTTTTCGTAAATGACGAACTTGCCCTATGGCAATGACTTTCTTTTGGGTACATATAAAGTCTTAAATATCAATAGTTTCGGAAATATCAGTGGTTCAAAAACACGGAAATATCGATGGAAATATCGGGAAAATATCAATATTGATAAAAATTAGATAAAAAACATGGAAATTGTAATAAATATATGGAAATTTTTAATGAAACTTTAGAAGAAGTTTATTTAGTCAATCATCTATTATTTTGACACAAAATTGGAAGGAAATGCATTGCATAATGGGTTTGAGTGATTTAAGTTGATTATATTGCAAGTTGACAAATTCTGTGACTTAGAAAATCTTGAGTAATTAATGAACGAGAATTAAACACACCCTAGTAATTTATTTATCATTTTTTAGTACAATATTTTACATTTTATAAATTACATGATAAGATACATGAGTAACCTTATTTTACATTATTCACTGGACATGGTGCACATTCTTATATTTATTATTTATCAAAAATTGAAAAATAATTAAAGATGTAAACCAACTTAATTTGTCATGAAAAATTAGGCACGTTACCATGCTTAAAAAATAATAGTGAAGATTGAAAATTAACTAAGAACATAAATAAATTTATCCAAGGAAGAATTAAATAGGAAATAAAGAAAATGATTATAGAGATTTAAGTAATCAAGCAACAATTTATTTCACCTTATTCGCTGGACATGGTACACGTTCTTATATTTATTATTTATCAAAAATTGAAAAATAATTAAAGATGTAAACCAACTTGATTTTTCATGAAAATTAGGCACTTTACCATGCTTAAAAAATAATAGTGAGTATTGAAAATTAATTGAGAACATAAATAAATTTATCCAAGAAAGAATTAAATAGTAAATACAGAAAATGATTATAGAGATTTAAGTAATTAAGCAACAATTTGAAGGGGAATTTAGTAATGTAAGTACTTATAATGAATAATAAAATAATCAATAACATTAAATGGATTAAATAGAAAAGAAATAAATTATATTAAATAATTAAGTAACTGATCAACAATATAAAACAATAAGTAATTATGTTAATTTCTATTTTGAGAAACAGCTC
>NW_018921688.1:483567-613602 GCF_002207925.1 Prunus avium | reverse complement strand
AAAAAAAAAAAGGATCATTCTAACCTGCATGCTTCACCCCCTATAATTCGTCAAATTCATTGACTTTTGTCAATTTGGGTCCAAGTGGCTATTGTGTGCAGGGGCATTTTAGTCTCTTTAAGCTATCAGGATTGGTCTTTTGATTTATTAGTAAATTGCAAATGTGTTTGAATCAGCAGCAAATATATAAAATTGTGTTTAGTTTAAAAAATCTCTTGCTTTGACTATTATTTTTTTTCTTCCATAAAGTTAGAATAGTACACTTGAAATACCATATTATAAACTTAATATAACATTATTTAAAACACAAAAATACATTGAATTTAACAACATAATCTATTTTTTCAATCTGATGATGTGGCGTGGATAAGTGCGATTATAAATTTTTCTCAAGAAAAAAGCCAAATAATCATTGCAAGACAAGAACTGATTTGTGACCAACTGGATTGAATTCTCTGACCACACCCAGATGGCATCAATCATGCCACCGCACATGGTATTGTCTATTTTTTTTTTTACCTCTGACCTAATAATAGACAATAATTTTAGACTCAGCAGGCAATTGTAGCATGACAATTGACAGAACCACATTGGATAAGGCACAAATGTCCATGTCAACAATTTTGAATTCAAGATAAGAGCATTTGCACAATTGCTTTCAATTTTAGGATTTATGTGAAACCAAATAGTTGAGTGATCATAGAATACTAGGGTACTACCGTTATCAGGCAATTGTAGCATGACAATTGACAGAACCACATTGGATAAGGCACAAATGTCCATGTCAACAATTTTGAATTCAAGATAGAGCATTTGCACAATTGCTTTCAATTTTAGGATTTATGTGAAACCAAATAGTTGAGTGATCATAGAATACTAGGGTACTGCCGTTACATGGTATATCTTGTATACGTGTATTGATATTATTTCTTACACGTGTACAAGATGTACCACGTGAGCATACTACTATAGTATTGTATAAATACAGGATCTAAAGTGAAAACACATGAAATTTAAAGGGTGTTTTGTGTAAATAATTCAACTAATTTTCCCAAACACCAAATGGAGGGCTTTCCATCTTGTTTTTGTCACATCAAATGCCACAAATTTATAATTCATGAAAGAAACCAACTAAGTTTTATTTTAGTAACACTGAGGAATCTCATGGCATTGTATTTACAACAGCCTCATCTGCAGGATAATAGGTGAGGAGGATACCATATATTACCATTCTTCTGACCCTTTACATTAGAAGATATATTTACATCAGGAAAAAACATATATAATTACATGTTAAACATTGCTTGTAACATTTGTTTCAATGTTTGAAACCTTTGCATTTTTTTTCAACCATATACAGAACAAATTAGAACAGGGCAGGGCAGGAATGTGTGTTCTTACGCTGGGCAGTGAGGTTATGTAGGCCTTCAACAACTTGAACAATTGAAATCTTGAGCATCAACAACATTATAGTACAAGGAAGACAATCTGCCATCAAATTTTGAGACCACTTGATGAGAAGATAGACCGCAGTAACGCTTTCCTAGCCGGGCGATACATATCGAAATGATCTTCCTGAACATGGAATCCTCTTGTATTAGTGGTTGCTCCACAAACTCATCCAGGGGCATCCACTGCACATTAATGGCACAAGCTCTAAGTTCAAGCAATCAACAAATCCAATAATGTTACCTGAAAACCATGTTTGGTGCAGATAAAAAAGAAAATAGTACTGCATTTAGCTTATGGCCACAAATCCCATTAATTCTGTTGATCCTGGTTACCAAAACTATATGAGGAATGAGAAATTATTAGTCTCTTAAGCAATGCCAAAAACCAGAAGTTTGTAAAGCTGCTCAAGCAGGTAGCAACCAGCTCATGGCTGGGGCATTACGGTTAATTTTCATAGCTTGCCTGTGGTCCGACATTTTATTGTCATCCTTAATTTACTAGATAGTCCTGAATGTTTTTCCAGTTTTTTCTTGTAGAAGACTAGAAAAGTACATTAAATACAAGTTTATCAGATGTCCCCGAAGGGACGAAGACTAGAAGTACATTGATACCATTTTATCAAGAAAGAAGACAGAGGGCAATGGGAAAGAGTGGAACTAGCAAGCAATTATATAATCTCTCCAACTAGTTTTCTTGTAGATAATTTTCTGTACTTTTCATTTTTATTTTCTACACCCCTATTATAGCTTTGTCATGATAGCCGGATAGGCCAAAGCTGTAGAAACTGAAGCCATTAAAAATGGTGCTAAGCTTGTATTCTGTGAGTGTACAAATTTACCTTGGCTGCTTCAATTTCAAGATCATCAACTGTAATCTCAGTCGATAGTGGCCGTAGCATGCAGATAAAGAACAAATCTGACTTCTCAAAAGCTACATTGTGAGCATGCCTGGAGTTGAAATTAAAGAAAATATTAGCTGCCGTCTGTTGAAGGAAATCAGTACTCAGAACTTATATGAAGTGTCCCATTGCACCGGTTTCAACTGCTTAATTTACTTATCGAACGCTTTTCCCTCTCAAATACACAGCATTCTTTGTAAACAAAACGATGCTTACGATATGTACTCACTACGGTTTTTCATAATGTTACAGTTGGAAAGAAAAAAGTGTATGCATTGCAAAATGTAAACAAAATATAATCATCTTCTGTCACATGTCTAAGTGTTGTGAATAACAATTAGATATGATTATTACCTGAATGCTATAACCTCAACGAACTCTGTATCGATCTGCAATTAAAACAAAATGCAGCTAACAGTATTAGAAGAACATGATTGGATAGTAACTACTTTGCAAGAATAAATTCGTGCAATCTAGATGGAATTGAACCTTAGAAGAAATATTATGTACCAAATTCTTACCCCGGTTTCCTCCTTAACCTCTCTCACAGCGCCTGTGAAAATCTCTTCCGACTGATCCCAAAGGAAGAAAAATATAAGTAGGCAAAGAATTAGAAAAACATGATCTATTGCAGTATCAAACTTGGATAACATACCTCAAGGATAAAGCCGGTTGGTATTTTCCAAAAACCAGCGCATGCAGGAGCGTAGTGTTTCTCTTGTACAACAAGAACCTGCAATTTGTCATCAGTTCAATAATGCTGCATTTAATCAAAGGGCTTAAACAAGTTTATCAAAGCCAATTAACTAAAGATAAGTGCAGTGCACATTACTAGTGGTTATACCGTATAAATATTTTCTTCAGTTACAATTATTGGAATACAAACACGTCAGCCAACTTGCACGCACATTTTGGGATCGTTTCACTTCCTAGATTCAGCAAGATTACTACTTAGTCTAGTCTGTCTGAAAGATACAGAACCAAAGATTTAAAGAATCTATCGCTGACTATGTTGAAGTCATGGCATTTAGGTTGGTTACAAAACGACTTAGGTAGGTTTCTTGCATCCAATTAAGTTTAGGAAGAAAAGGAATACAAACACGTCAGCCAACTTGCACGCACATTTTGGGATCGTTTCACTTCCTAGATTCAGCAAGATTACTACTTAGTCCAGTCTGTCTGAAAGATACAGAACCAAAGATTTAAAGAATCTATCGCCGACTATGTTGAAGTCATGGCATTTAGGTTGGTTACAAAACGATTTAGGTAGGTTTCTTGCATCCAATTAAGTTTAGGAAGAAAATTTATGAGAAAGCTACCTCATAAGTTTCATACAAAGATTAAGAAAAGTGGCTAGTTGTGTATCCCAATTTTGAATTTATTGTTTCTTTCTCACATTATCAACAGAGCAATTTATACCTCATTATTTTCATTGATGACAAATCCCCCAACCCCTACTTGATGTGAAGCATTAGCAGGAAGCATGCAAGGTCCTTCTGGAATCCAGTATGTCAACATCACGTACCCTCGTTCTGCATGGTGGTACTCAAACCCTTCCTGAAACCGGATAGATTACATCAGATAATCACAGTACACTCGGTAAATAATCAAAACAAAAGAAAGGAATATAATTCTGCAAACCCGAATTACTTGTTCTGTGAACTTTCTTCATTCATTCACCTTCAGCTCATGAAACTATGGTTTCGTATCGTAAATCCTTTTATACAGAAGTTAGTAAGGTACCTTAATAGCAACTGGAACAAGCTCAGCTCTTTCTACTGGCAGCTTTAGCCAAATTCCCTTCTTCCCCTGCAGTCAAATGGAAATTACATATTACATCTCCTAATAGTATCAATTATATTATAAGGGAAGGGAACAGACATAAGGCTCGTATAAATTACAAAGATCAAGGATACATAAGCAGCAAAACCATTACCAGACAACAATGTTAATTTAAAAGGAGGGATCAGAAAATCAAAGGCTCTCCATGTGACTAAAGTTTATAATTATCACTTTCCTAGCAAAAAGGTGAGGTACCATATTGTGTGGCATAGGCAGAGAATGAGAATATATACCTCCATGCTCCAATGAGAAAGAGAAGAATGCAGGATATAGCCAAAGGCATTCGGGTTTGCTGGTAATCGTTCTGGATCAACGATAACTCCCCCGTACTCATCATCGAAGGCATCAAGTACTGTAATTTCTCTAGGAAACAAATTCGGTCTTGTCCCTGTGCCATTTGTTCCAATTATTTGAAACAAGCAAGTTTCCCCTGCAAGTTTATCTCCAACTGAACCAATAGCGTTACTTGACGGAAAGTTATTTTTCGAACTGGAAGGATGAGAAGAATAAGAAGCCTTCAGAAGAATCCCTGGAAAGGAAATGAAAAACTTGAGAATTAAAAATATAAAAAATCCTATTTTTCTGTCTCCTTGTTTTTGTTGTCTGAAAACAATTACCTCTGCAAGAACAGAACTGGGGAGAGAATTTGGCACCAGCTGGTATGTGCCTGAAACCCGCAAACCGGTTCGAATACATCCGTCCCAACTGAACCGTCTCAGATGCAGACATAGCTTTCGATTCAAACAATCTCATCTCCATTACAGACAGTAAGCAAATCCCAACTAACTTAAACTAAGCACAGCCGTACCATCCAATGAAATCAAATATATGCTGAAATATAACACGACCTCCTTAACTTAGACCAATTAACATTAATTTAATCATAACGAGAATATCCCAACTCCCATCACACGTAACGCTCTAGAACAACAAGAAAACCATAGGATTCGACGCCAGTCGGAGTGAACTAGAACTTGGTTGCTTGCACGGCAGAGTAAGATTGTAAATTGTAATGGCAATGGAGAGCCAGTTAAGAAAGCAGATTAAGACAAGAAACCAAGGGATGATTAGGCAGTATCTGATCTGAAAAGCAGTGATTAACGTAGTCGTTTTAGGACCAAGGAACCAGCTCAAAAAATCTAAATATCTTTCATTGTTTCACAGTTAATTTAATGCGATGGAGAAAACGAGGGAAGTGAATAAAATTTTATATAGCAGCACAAATTTGAAGACCAAACGCGTTAAAAAGAAAAGGCTTGGAAATGCCAAATGGAGACAGACAAACACATGAGGACCTAATTTGGCACAAACCCGAGTGAGGACAGCCAATAAAAACCATGTTTATTGCATGAATCTTATCTGAAAATCAACAAGAAGAAACAGAAGTGGGGGTACGTGGATATATATGTTTGTTTACTTTATTTTTGTGGTGTGGAATTCGTGGTGCGGTCGTGACATGGCAAACAAGCACTGGAGCAAAAGGAATTTGTTGAAACAAAAAACAAATGTGAAATTGAATAATTTGATTTATAAAATATGGTGAGAAATTTGTAAAGTTGACAAAGCGACATAATAGTCAGGTGGGAACTAACTAGGACTACTCACGGGGGAGAAATGTGGTTGAAAATGAAGCATATAAAACTTGGAGCGGATACGTTGCACTATGTTTTTGACATAACTTTTGACACAATTTTTCAATGCATTCAATGGTTGAAATTAAGTATTATTAATCTTAATTCTTTAATTAATTAAATAATAAAATATTTTTTCTCTCTCTTCCTTCATGTTAAGGAGATTTTCATTATAAATTTGACGGAAAAAAGAAGAAGTTGTAGATTACGAATCTTTAACCACACAGTATTTCGGCAAATCTTGTGCTGTAGGTGTAGTCGAAGAAAAGGAACCCACAAATACTATTTAAATACCCAACGATTTTAGAGACACATGTTTAAGAGTCTTGGACAAGTTGTATGCTTGGAGAAAAGGAGCCCAGAAATACTAGTCCTGCTAAGTACAGTGCCATTGGCACCAGCAAGGTTAAACTTGAAGATGGGATGCTAGCAAACTTAATACTTTCTCCAAAATAGTTTCAATTTTTTTAAAAGATAAGGAAAGAAAGAAACTGAGAGAAAAGAGAGAAAAAAAATGATTTATTGAGAGAAATTTACCCACGGATCCGCCCATATAAAATTGTGTCAAAAATTGTGAGAAATTTATTGAGAGAAATAATCTAATTGTGCAAAAATTGTGTCAAAAACATAATTCCACGGATCCGCCCATATAAAATACGGATATATATCTTCAATATTACATTTTGCAAACCTATGATTTTGGGATATGTAACATATTTGTTTATATATATATTTAAAGTTTAGCAAAATGAAGCATATGGTTACAGGTATAATTAAATTATTGGCCTCTTCATTGGTCTGACTATTAAGTTAATCGTTATCGTTTAATATGAGATTTGGTTGGTGAGACGTACGATTTTTTCTTTACATGGACACCGGATTGATACCACGTGGAACTAACGTCTATGTAAACAGAAATTCAGTTCACCCAGTGCTATGCGAGAGGTGGTTCCATTTGAACCTCTAATATCATCTCAAACCAGAAATTTCATCTCAAAACCAGAAATTTTCAGATTTACTTTGGTCAGAATCTTTAGGTAATTCATTTTGCTTTTGTGTAAAGTAGTTCATTCCCATTAGAGCACGTGATTTTCACGGACATATTTGTGAAGTGGACTAGCCAAAGGTCTGTTCATACTTCATCTTTCACGTGAGTCGGAAACCAAAAAGTTAAAAAATATAAACGTCATAATCGAGATTGTCCGCACTAATTATAATCAGACAGGTCATCACCAAACTTCATGAGGTGAGTGATTCCTCTTGTCGAGCCCCATAAGGATAGAAGGGATGGGAGAAAAAATATCATTCCTAATCGGATTATAATTTAGTAATGATATTTTAAATATCATTAAGATGTTTAAAATATATTCTTTAGTGGAAAAAGAAAAGAAGATATTTGAAATTGGTCACTTTTAGGATCAATCAAAGTCTAAAATATCGAGAATTTCGGAAATATCGGTGGTCCAAAAACATGGATATAGCAAAAAAATATCGATATCGATAAAAATTGAATAAAAATCATAATTGTGAGAAACACTTGGAAATTTTTATTTAAACTTTAGAGGACGTTTACTTAGTCAATTATCTATTATTTGATCACAAAAAATTGGAAGGAAATGCATGGCAATGGTGGGTTTGAGTGATTTAGTTGATTATGTAGCGACCCGACAAACACTGTGACTTTAGAAAATATGTAGTAATTAGTGAAATAAAATTAAACACACCATAATTTTTAAGTTATAATAATTTACTACAATATATTACACTTCATACATATAATAAGATATATAAGCTTGACCAAAAAAACAAAGATAAAATATATGAGTAATTTAGTACCACATAGAAAGAATTCCTATTACGTTCAAACTTAGTATCGCACAATATTAAAACTCAATAGTGAATAATAATACAACTCCATGATATATAACCCAAAAAAAAAAATACAACTCCATAATATATAACCAAAAAAAAAAATACAACTTCATAATAATATAATAAATAACATTAAATATATGCCTAAATTTATCCTTAGAGAATTTTTTATATATGAAAATTTATCCTAGATAATATTGACTGTATGGGAAATTATCGTCTCCGACATTATCCCGATAATATCGGGGAGACTCTGGGATCAATCAATAATTTTAGTTGTTTTGTTGTGATAGAGAGTAATTGTAGGACAAAGACACTTTTGTGGGCCTTGTGGTTTTGCTTGTAGTCGTGCTCGTGGGATCATGCTGGGGTATACCCTATTTAATTCTCTGTGTTGATATTTTCTTCATACGAGCTATTTTGAGTGACTGAAAAGTTGAACATAAGACTTCATGTGTATAGATGAACCGTGATTCGTAAATATTCTCAACTAATTACTTCAGCTATAACCCCTTTGTTTTTTTATGTTAATAATTTGATGTCGGCCAAACTAGCAGTGTTTTTAATCATAAACACAATATCAGCATAAAAAATATATCAACAGAAGATAATGGAACATTTGAGCCATACTGATCAAATCAACCCCAAAACTCATCTTCGAAACGATAGAGAAACAGTGGGAGATTAAAACTTTTATTGATATTTTATTTTGCATTATCAAGCTCTGTGTCCATCAAACCCATACAACATAAGGAAACATGATCAAGAATAAAGGAAAGGAAAAAGATCAAAATGGTCACAGTGAGAGGGAAACTACAATATCCAAAAGTACACCGGAAAATGACTTAGAGTGTGTAATGTGGGTTAACTTCGATATCTAAACCCCTTAGCTTTGCAAAGGACTCGACCTTCCCCTTCAGAGTGTGAAGCTCCCTCAGTCTGCATTGCAAAGAAAGAGCAAAACCAAAGTTAGGCAACACACAACATGGCCTAGACACGTAATAACCTAAGATGCTTTTGTTGTCAGACGGTGAATCTAAATTGTTGATTATGTTGATTTTTGTCTGAATGTGCAATCTAGATTCATAGTCTACAAATATAAGCAGTTCTTTGGCAACATAATATTTCTCATGTTTTATATATGCTATTGGTATATGCAGAAAACTTGAACCATCCAACGCAAAAAAAAGGCCAACCTTGCAATCTCTGCACGTCTCCTGGCTTCTTCAGCCATGATGCTAACGTCCCTGAATGTGTGCCTCTCAGGGATGTTCCTTGGCTCAGATGGGAGGCCATGAACCGTTCGCTGTTCAGCAGCCCATGCAGCCTCACGAAATTCTTTACCAAAGTCCTTTTGGGTGTTGAAAGCCGTCTGCAAAATTATAGACATACACATAAATGTGGAAATTCTCTTAGAAAGGTCTAATGAGAAAAGTAAGTCCAAAAGTTTTGTTAAAATCTACAAAAGGAAGCCTAACAGAGGAACATGGCAAACCAAGCACATATTTTCATTCATTCTTGATGTCTAATGCTCAGAGAAAAAGAAAATTGTGTCATGAGATGGAAGGTTCAAATTCACTCACTCTTTTGTTCAATATCAAACTCCATGCCCTCCCACTGAGCGCATATCGAACAAAAAACTTGATAGGATCAAGTAGCATATAGATGAGAATGTTGTATAACCATATGATTCCACACCAACGCCAGCCGATGGCTCGAATTCGAGCAAATTCCCACGTTGCTTGAGCAGATATTGCTGTTGCAACCTGTAAGCATGGAGCGTTTCGTATTATGAATTCAAACCGTTGTAAGTTTAGTATTGTAACTAAAGTTTTCTGAACAAAAGGAAGTTTAAAAGAGATATTCCACGCATAAATTTTGATGAATGTGAAGCATTATTTGAGCCTAAAGAATTTCTACCTAATGTTATATATTGAAAGCTTTTCGATTGAAAAAGGATGAAACCGTTTACCAGTTGAGCAACTATGAAAGCAATAACAAGAAGAAGACCAGGTCTTTCTGTGAATGACCACCCTCTGGAGCGAGTGACAAAAATTAGAGCCTGGCTGATGGTGCTAACTTGAAGGTACACGGCAGATGCTAGCTTTGCATTTAGTGGCTCGTTGAGACTCTCATTTTCATAATAGAGCGGCTCGTTGAAGATATCATCTGCTTTGAATTTTTTCTGAGAGAGAGAGAGGTTAAAATCTTGATCATTGTCATCCAGTACAAAATGTAAGCCCTGACAGTGTTCATCTATGCCAAAGGCAATAACCGTGAAATGAACCAAATGCAAGTTTACACATGCAAAACTGAGAAACTATTAAAATCAGGGACTACTAGGATTTCTTTTAGGCTAGAAGCGCCACTAGGATCTGAAGACAAAAGGACAAAGAAAGTTCTATGATGCCATATCAAACTACCTTTGATACTGAAAATTTAAGCTTGTAGGCTATGGGCTAAACAAGGTATCAGCAAAACATAGAAATAGTAACAGTAAGATAAGGAACAATTAATAGACTAAGAGAAACTAACTAATATAATTTCCCCTTGCAAAACTTCAGAAATTTAAAATTCTGCATTTTTTATCTGGATAAATCAACGGGATACTAGGAAAGGATGCACAATAATCATGTTTACCTGAAAGAATTGAGTTTCGTAAGTGATATAGAAGAACACAACTGTCGTCACGGCGAGGTAACTGCCTAAGACAATCCCAGTTGCAAATATTTCACTGAGCTTCCAACTGTCAGGAACTGGAGATGGCTTAACTCTGTCTTTGGATATTGTCATAATAGTACCTGGTAAGTAGTTTAAAGTTCAGGTTTATTTTCAACAGGAAGAAGGGGAGTAAATGAAGAACAGTAGAAAACCGAGAGTTCAAGCTCAATAAACTCTGTTACAGACAAACACAAGAGATGAGAGAACTTAAAGGGTTAGTAATACTTACCATCATTAAGAATGGCAATGATGAGGACCATAAAAGGAGGGAAATCAAATTTCCAGAATACAGCAAGCAGCAAGAAACCCAGCTGTAAAAGAAACCCAATTAGAAATGAAAACTGACATTACGGCTTGCTTATATGTGACAGAAAAGGGGTCATGAACTACTTACGACAATACGTATTGTTATAGAGACGGCATATATCTGAAAGAAAGAAACAAGAACAAAACAATTATTGAAAACAAACCCAAGATTCAGTACCAGAATCACTTCCAGGTCAACTTGCTAAAACAATGATAAGAGATAATCCCCTTACTGTGTAATTCTTCATTCTTTGAAAGATTGCACGGCTTGTCAAAACAGCACTAATAATAACACTCAACCCAGGTTCTGTCAGTACTATGTCAGATGCACTACGAGCAGCATCTGTGGCATCTGCTACAGCAATTCCAATGTCTGCTTTCTTCAATGCAGGTGCATCATTAACTCCATCACCCGTCATTCCAACTATGTGTTTCTTACCTTGTAATCGCTGCACGATCTCATATTTATGCTCTGAAATGAAGCATCAAGTCAGGCAGAAGCAATGCGAAGTTGACGCACAAAAGTAACAAATGGTAACAAACATGATTACCAGGAAAGACACCAGCAAAACCATCAGCACTCTCAATGAGCTCATCAATTCCTAGAGTTGTATCTAAGCCATCCTTATTTTCACCAAGCAACGCCGATGATGGATACATGTTTGTACCCATCCCAAGCCGTCTCCCTGTCTCTTTCCCAATTGCCAGTTGATCACCTGGAAAATAATTCAATTACGGAAGTCAAAAGAAAGTTTTGAAAAAAGGTCTGAAACTTAGGGTGCTGAGAAGGTTGGAATGGAAGTGGTCATAATCTATGAAGTTCATCATAAACATTAGTCACTTGTGATTAGTACAAGATAATGAAATTTATGAAGTTCATTATAAATTAGTGTCCTGAACGAGTAAATTGATAGAAGTAACTTCAAAGTCATCAGCAACTTTTCTGGTAGTGAATCTTGATAGTACAGATAAATCAGAAGAACGAATAAATTGATAGTTTTATGACCCGACCCTGTTGACCTCTCGAAACTGATGGCTAAGAATGAGTAGACTGAGAGAGTTTTTTTAAGTATAATGTAGCATTGAAATGAAAAGAGAAAAAACTCCTTTTTTCACATACCTGTGATCATTTTAACACTCACACCAAGATCTAAAGCTCTTCTAATAGTTTCAGCACTGTCATGGCGTGGTGGATCAAACAGCGGGAGAAGACCGACAAACTCCCAAGGTCCACCAGGACTGTCTTTTGTACCAGCAGGAACTTCCTGTAAATTACAGAACTCTCCTCAACCATAATGCATCAAAGGAACATACATCCAAGAGTAGGTATTTGTTAAAATCTCAGTTACCTGCTGAGCAACAGCAAGGGATCGAAGTCCACGCTCTGCAAATTTGTCAATCACTGAGTGTACTCTTTTCTCAATATCTGATCTATTCCATGCCAAATTGAGTATCTACAAATTACACAAATAAAAGAATTTTGTTAGGTCATTTTTTACTGTGAAGGACTAAGAAACCAAGATTTCAAATTGAGACATTAAGTACCTGCTCTGGTGCACCTTTGCTCACTCTGTGCATTTTACCAGCTTTGTCTATGTATGTAAGTGCTGTCCTCTTATCAGTTGGATTGAATGGAAGGAAGTGAATTTCTGTAATTGCAGCTCGAGCCTTACAAATGAACACAGGAGAAACTCAGTTCAATGAAGCTTTAGTGAACAAAACACATCATTGCATATGCAAGTTTCAAAACTACACGGGAAATCTCGTAGCCTAAATGCCCTGCCCTACATAGCCCTGCAATTTAGAGTAGAATATATGCTATATCTGTTTTTGTTTTTTTTTTGTCACAGAACTATAATAATTTTGGTGGCGTAATATGATACTATAAATATGCACTTCTTGTTATCGTACAACAATAGTTTCACATTGGAATTGCACTTGAAGACTGAATTGAAACACCTAAGCAGGCTCAACTTCCCCAAAACCTTCAACTTTAGCATCCTATAAGAGTTGCATAAACATTTTGAGTTATACAATCTCCTACCTCCTTAGGATCAGCTAGCATTGCAACAATTGCAGCATCAATAGCATCTTGATTCTCCAACCTTGAAGCTCTTGCGGCCATCAATACAACCGTGTCCTTTTCAACACCTTTGGCAAAAACCTGCAAAATGGAAGTCGTTGTCAAATGTCTACATAATGCAATAGAGCTTAAATTTAACATCCATGGAGATACAGTAAAGCAGAACCATAGTAGGTTTCATCTTTTCGTTCCAAACAACATTATATAGCAAAATATTTAGCTCTACTTCGTACATTCTAAACAACAATAATGTAAATCTATCTTGAGTCCTTATGTTTCTGATTATATAGCTTAGAACAAGAAGGCTCTGGAGAGAAGATGTACTTTCTTTACACATATAGTTCTCTCAGACCACTGGGAATAGAAATAGGAAAAATCTTAAACAGTGAATAGCTTTATTGTGTAGATTTAGACATACCAACAAAATGTGAATTGATAATAAACTTCAATGAGCAAGATAATTACGTAGTTCAGTCATATCTATCAAAAAATTTAAGCATATGACAGGATCAAGAATTAACACCTCTATGAGATTCTTGTCCACTGTTAATTTGTTGAGAGTTAAAGTTCCTGTTTTATCACTGCAGAGCACATCCATCCCAGCCATTTCTTCAATAGCCGTCATTCTCTTTGTGATTGCACCCTGAAAAGAACTCAGACAAACTATTACTTTGACTTCCACATCGAAGAGAGTCTAACTCAGCACTGAAATTTCATGATATAAATTAAATGCAGCTTCTTATACCTGCTGAGCTAAACGATGAGAACCAATGGCCATGGTGACAGACAGAACTGTTGGCATAGCAATTGGGATGCCGCCGATAAGTAGAACAAGAAGGTTATCTATTGAAGGACGATAAGGTCTACCTTGACTTATTAAGACAATTATTTCAATCACAATTCCAACGGCAATTGAGCAAATGCAAAAGTTTCCAATAGCTTTTAAGACCTGAAACAATCAGTCCAAATGGTAATTTAGCCATGTGAAACCAGTAACAAATTCTCGTACTCAAGATGAAACACTCCCTAACATGGGTGGATTTCACTGTCCCGTTACCTGTAAGCAACAAACTGAAAGTTTTTGTGCTGCTGAGTTCTAAATTGAAAAGCATCTCATATGAAAGATGTCTATTGGCTTTGGGTAGTTTTACATGGGTTGGGTAGGCAAAAGTTTACACTATCACATGTGATGGCTAGAAATAACCTTGTTTATATATAGGTTTTTTTTTAAGTGAAAAAAATTGGGGTAGGCAGCTGCCTACCCTGCCCTGGCTGTAGAACCGCCACTGAACATGAACATATGACTCTATTAAGATGAAAAGAGTTCTAAAAAGGAACCTGCTGAAAGTGCCCAACATGTGTCGTGCTTTCCACAAGATGGGCAGCTTTTCCAAAGAAGGTATGTACTCCAGTTGCAATGACAATTGCTTCGAGTTCACCTTGTTTACATGTTGACCCAGAGTATACTCCATCACCAGAATGCTTAGTTACTGGGAGTGACTCTCCTGTAAGGGCAGACTGAAAAGAAGAAACAAATAATAAAACAGAAAGTTCGGAAAGTCTGTCACAATATTAGGCGAGAATAGTAGAACCAGGTGATATAAGAATGCGTTAAACGCTCATAATGGGCCACATATCCATTAATGTTCATCTTAGGTATGACCTCCTCTTGAAAAGACAATAATGCCAATGGTTTCTAGACTACTTGTTTTATGGCATCAACATTGAAATTAATTTGAATTTAACATAACATGAAAGAACTTCTAAGGATGAGGGACCATGTTACTCTCCTACTGCTCAAGGTCATTTTAATCTAAGAAATTAAGGATCAAGTAATATGGAAAAAGGATGCATTGATGGCAGAATCAAGGACACATAACTTCATTCATATATTTCCTGCCTATCCAATAGGAAAGTAACATTTAAGTAACAATTCCAGTTACGCATGCCAGTTATAAACTAAATTTCAACTGTGCATTGTGATTGAATTTAAGGGTAGATTTATTATAAGACCTGAACGTAGAAACCTTAAATAAAGTCCCAACCTCATTTAGCTTGAACCTTTCCCTTTCGCTTGGTCTATTCCTAATTTCCTTATCATATTCAAATTTCAATACACTTGTATATAAATCACCATGTAGAAATGGCTCATAACCATAATAGTAGAATATGACTTAGCTACCTGATCAATTTTTAAAGGATCTCCTTCAAGCAAACGAGCATCAGCAGGAATTATATCTCCTAATTTGATACTAATAATGTCTCCAGGAACCAGCACAGAAGCATCTTCCTCACTCCATTTTCCATCTCGTAAAACCTGTTGAGATTTTATTCACGATCAACTTTACAGAAGGCAACAGAAAGAATCAAATCAAATAAAATCCTATGAACAGAACAGAAAGGAAACAGTAGGGAAATGGTTGGTGGAGAAGGGAAATGCAGTTCATCTATAAAAATGAGATAACCTTGGCTTTTGGAGCCAGTCGTGCCATAAGGGCTGCAGCTGCATTTCCAGCATTATTTTCCTCTATAAAGCTTATTGTTGAATTGATAACAAGTAGTGCCACGATGCCCACGAAGTCATAAACATCTACACCCTTTCCCTGAAAGAAAAATGTTTTCAAAAGTCAGTTCAGAAACCTAAGTTCTGGTCTCAATGGAAAGATGAACTCCTAGAGACTTACGCCTCCATGTGCAAGAGTTATGGACATTAGTGCAGCTGCTTCCATAACCCAAGACAAAGGGTTCCACATAAATCCCAGAAAGTTTAATAGTTTACTTTCCTGCAAAGAAAAATACAGTATTATAGAACAAGAAGGTGGAAGCTAACTGAAAGAGATTTCTGCCTAGGAAACAATTTAAAGAATTTAATTACAACAACAGAAGTAAGAGCACAAGCTGAAACAAGTTCTCCAAAACCTTTTTCTCTTCAAGCTTGTTGTAACCAAACACCTCTAACCGCTGTTGCACCTCAACAGAACTGAGACCCTCTGCCGTGCATTTCAAATTTTCAAAGACTTCTTCAACAGGGATGTTCTCCTGCCAGAATATTTAAGATTAAAAGAATACTCAAAAGACTCTAATATGACAGGTACTAGGTACTACTTCACAGGGAGATCCTCTTGCACACTAGTTCTATATGAGCTTTATGATTAGCATAAGATTTTGAGGAATGCTAATTTAACACCAAAATGTAAATAGATGAAGAACATGCACCAGATCAACAGCTTCCTTGCATATAGGCTCAAGGGCAACTGACGTGTCCATTTCAGCTCCACTGTCTTAGCCCCCACCGAGAAACGGAAAGATAGACAATCTGCAAATTCAGAAAATTGTCATATAAAAAAGTTCGACGGATGCAAAAGTCATCATTTAACAAATAAAAAAAATATCTAATACAGGTTGGTGAAATATGATTCCTCCAACATCTTGAGGCCACAGCTTCTTGTATCAATTTCAAGAAGACCACATATTCCATTCACCTAGTTAATGAGGAAGTTGATGACATGGGAAGAAAGACAAATACAATTTGGAACTTTTAATTCCTGCTTTATGATTTGGAAATATGAAGTTGAGTGGAGTTTCTTGTTCATTCAGTTTTTAAGCATTAGAAACACTACTCTCTGTCTGAGAAAATGAAAAGTAAATTTTAAATTTCAAATGGCAATGGCAACTAATCCCATTAGTTTTGCCTCACCAAATGAACAAGACTCATCTCATCAGTGAGTGTTGGATATATTGCATTGCATGGAAATTAATCATATCTTTAGGTTTTATAATGTGTAAGATGATACTCAACACAATGATAACTAAAAACCCACAGAAAACATAATTCAAACAACTGATAGGTAACACAAAGTGGTCATCAGGGGATAAAGGGTTGGGCATTGAAAATGCCAATATGTACCAAATCTAACAGAAATCTCAAGCAATCAGCTTCCTTCACATGAACATTCTTCACCAAACACCAAGACCATTAAAACCCAGAAGCCAGAGAGGATCTGTAGCGTTGTTGGAGAAACGGGTCGAAAAACATACAAGAACTTGGGATACATATACAACCTGCCATGAAACCAATTAAGTTTCCACCATATAAGACATAGTATATGCCAGACTTTGACAGATGAGAGAGAGAGAGAGAGAGCGAGGAACAAAGCAGCGGCCATTTGGAAGAAGACAAAGGCTGAGCTTCTGAAACAACGCCGCCAGCATATACAGCATAGCAGAAAGCTGTACTTTCCAAAGAAACGAGAAACCGACGTCTGAAAGTGAATGGAAAGAATCTTGGTGTGGTTTGAAGTTTGCTCATATTGGAGCAAAGCAATATACTTGCTTCTTTTGGAAAGCCCTACAAAATGGTTTGAAAGTTCACAATCCTAATTGGTCTGGCGTCAAGTACTTGTACTTCTTTGGTTTCTTTTGGCAAAAAACCGTTGGATCTTACGGCTGTCCAAAACTGTTCGTATTTTTCTATTTTTGGCAATCCGCAACTATTTCTACCGTAATTATCTTTCAAATATTTGTACCACATTTATCGATCACATTGTTAATCGGTGTGATCTCACATATATAAGTAGACGTCAATATATGTAGTACAAATAGCATTATCTTTTATTCTTTATTGGATATCAAACAAATTGAGGAGCATCCTCTACTTTTTTGTTTTATTTTTTTGTTTGCATGGTGATTATGTTTAACAATAACGCTATTTGTACCACAGCAATATAGAATCCACTTATATTAGAGAGGTGGTCAGCAATATAATCAATAAATATGGTCCAAATAGCAACATTCTATGTTTAAAGACTTCCGTTTAATACCCTTTTATACAAAAAAAAAACGACATAATTTTGAACACAAGCACAGTACTCTCATAGGAGTTTATACTCATGCACTGAGCTCATTATTTTCACCACTCACTACAAGAATTTGATTCTTATCATCTCAATAAATAATTGAACTTTAAAAAATCAATCATGCTACTCGTTATTTAAAAATAAAAACAAAAGTCAGGATATATGGTTACGGAGTATCCTAAGGGTCAATTGCCATCGTACTGGGGCACTCTCTGTACCTTCTGTACGGTTGACTTAATTCTTTTTCACAAAAAAATAAATTATATATGGAACATTGAAATAATCAAATTCGAATCATTTTCAATGGATTTCTTGTACTTATATGGATTTGACAATCAAGAGGTCCAAAGCATAAGACAGTTTTTTGTAAAAAATTATGGTCCCTTGTAATCAAGAATGATCAATCATGCCGATGATATTTGACTTTTTTTAAAAAAAGCCATGCAAGGTCACATTGATATCATGTTGATCTGGTTTAGGCTGTAGAAAATTGCTGTAATGGCAACAAGAACCTACTTTTGGCCTTGAGGAAAACATCCGAAGGTTGAGCAATTTCTCAGTCATCCAAATATTATTGTTTAGTATTTTACAACAATCATGTGTTTTAATCTTTTAATTATACGAACACCTGAAAATTGTCACGAATCGTTGTCATGTATATTTGTATGGTATATCCAATGTATCGGTGTATTATTTTATCAATAACTGGATTTTAATCTTTTAATTCAAGAACTAAAAGTGCAATGCACAGGTAAATGGAATGTATCATAAAAGGGACTTCACTTGTCATTTCTTGAGTGTCTAGAAACAATTCTTGGGTGTCCCTTTAATCACATATCCTAAGATGGTTTTGAGGGAAGTGGTTGTAAAGATGGAATTTTGAACACTCTGGGCTCAAATTGATCAAAGGTGACCCAATGGGATATAGTGTGGAGGGTGATGGAAGGGAGCTGAAAGCTCGGCCTAGCCCAAAAACTGGATATAAAAAATGATGAGTTTTTTTTGTGGATGATTATTTTATGTGAATTGAGTTCCAAACTGGCAAACCTCTGTTCACTTTTTTTATATTAAAAAGTGGATAGTTTTTATTAGATTAATAGGAAAAAACAGTACAAAGGACAGGGAGCTATCTCAATAGCAATATGACATATATAAGTAAAAACTTCCCCAGTGGCCTAAGACAGTCGAAAAGTTGAAGCGATCTAAGAGAGATTCACTCTTGAAAATAACTTTTATATAATTAACCCCTTACTAAACTCTTAATCCAAATCCACTACTAAACTCTTGTGCACAACATGATTTAAAATACTTAGGTGTGACACGCATCAAGCCCACGCATGGTTATCTTATGGGCTACACAAAGATGTTTGTCAAACTATGCTTCAATTCCAAATGAAGTGCCCCAAAATGATCTATGTTTCTATCTAATAATTTTATACAACAATTAATATTTTTTTTTAACGTAGAACACAAACCAACAAACAAAATCTTCAAAATTTCAATAATCCCAAATCAAAACTTTTTATGTGGTCCATTTCAATGGTTTGTCAAAAGAAGAAAAAAGCCCCAAAACCTCATCATTGACTCTAAGGGAAAGGCGTAATTTGCGTAAGCATTGTTGAATACACAGGCAATCAAATGTTTTAATATTTATATACTGTCTTTTAAATTTAGACGAAACAAAAATATTATATTTTAAACAGAAAAGCCTCGTGGTTAAAAACTTAAAGCAACCCCCACCTTTAATTAAATTCAATAATTGAAACCCCTCCCTCGTCTCTTTCTTTTTTTTTTTGTTAATTTCAATTTGAAAATTTAGGGTTTTTAATTTCAATTTTTTAGCTTTTAAAAATAGTTTGGAGTTCAATACCAAACAAATTTTTAAATCTTAAAATCACTATTTAAAAACTCATATTTTAAAAGAGAATCATAATTTTTTAATAGGATACCAAACAGAACGATTTTTTTATTTATTTCGTAATTGCGTATTCCGTATTGCTTTAAAGAAAAGAAGAAAATAAATCACCGCATCCATATCCATATGGTTCTTGCTTATCCATTCGATTCTGCCTTCGGCACAAACATCTGGTTCATTGACAAAGTTTACATCTTAATTAATCTAGCATTTAATACAAAGATTATATCAGCATTGATTTGGAGGAACATATAATAATAATTGGAAAGTTTATGATCAACATCGGTCGCACGCACGAGGTAAGTTCAATTTCATCGGGAACAAAATGTAAATAATAAAAAAATTGGTGACAGCATTATAATGACAGTTACGTAGATCAGTTACTTCTTCTTTTCTAGTGTTTCTTGCTGAAAAGCAATCTTTCTAGAGTCTTTCATCTTGTATAAGTCCACTTCACGTGGTCTTTGACAATTTGCAACCACACTGAATAATTGACAGGTGAGCTTAAACCAAGGTTTTATTTTATTTTATTTTATTTATTTATTTATACGAAGCTTAAGGAAAGGTTGCCCTAGTCAATTCATATAGCAAAAGTATATATCTATAAAGTAATAATTTGACAATATCATATAGGGAGTTTTTTTAAAGCTCAATAAATACTTTATTACTATGGAAGATAATAACATAATTTTACCTTATTCCAGATAAGGTTAATTATAATCAAATTTTTACAAGGGTTTTTTTTTCATTAAAGAAAAAAACAACTTCAAATGAAATTAAATGACATGACATGTGATTAAAGTCACATTTTCCCATAACACAATTAAAACAAATTAAATGTCTCGCTCAAATGACACATGTCTTATCTCCTCGCAAAAAACGACAAGCAAACCACCCATATTCAACATAAACCAACATTTGACCCTTTTTTATGACTCTACAATCACCCACGACACCAAAACCGTTCCCACTTTCTAACTATTTCTTCTTCCCCAAGGCCCCGTTTGGTTCACGGAATGAATTTGATGGGAAATCATTTCCCATGTCATTTCCCAAGGGATGGGAAATGTTGATTCATTTCCCATGTTTGGTAATGCCGGGAAAGTGATCCGGAAATATCACTTTATTTTCTTTTCCATGTTTGTTTTGAGTAGGAATGGAAAACAAATTTTGTTTAGTTTCCCAATTGTACCCCTATTAAAAAAATATATATATACCAATAATTGTTGGATAAAAATTGTAATTATGAATTGTTAGTAAGGACAGATTAGTCAAAAAAAATTGTATTTAATGCTAGTTTTACTTTCCCATGGGAAGGGAAAGTGAAACCCAAGGAGGAAGGAAGGATTCACTTTCCCTCCTACTTTCCCATGTGCTAGGAATCTCTTTCCCATGCCTGACTTATCAAACATGGGAAATGAATTGATTTCCCATGCCCAAGATTCCTTTCCCATGAACCAAACGCAGCCCAAAAGTTTTAGGTATTCTATCTTCTAGATTTCAACAAATTCATTTAAACTCAATGATTGTCACGTCCTAAACCCACCCTCATATGGCACATGTCTTATCTCCTCGCCAAAAACAAGAAGCAAACTACCCATAATCAATGTGAAACGACATTTGACCATTCTTAACAAATCTACAATCCCCCCACGACTGTTCCACTTCCCAACCATTTCTTATTCCCCACTACATGCAAATCAACGCCAAAAGTTTTAGATATTCTATCTTCTAGATTTCAACAAATATGTGTCTATACTTTCAAGAAATGTGTAGGTTGAGTTTTTCAACTTAATAACAACTACTTTTGGTTCGGGAATTTCAACAAACACATGCAAGGCACATTATATCACAGTATTTGAGGTACAATTTTGATTTAAATTTTGATATAGGTGTGATATGGGCAGTGGCGGAGACACCTGAGGACCAGGGTGGGCCTACCCCCCTCCCATATATATATAAATCTTTTTTTTTTTTACTTATAGATGTATATATAGTGGCGGATCCATGAATTTTCCTTGCAGGGGTCAACATATAAAAGGTAAAAAAAATCTATAGAAAATAGAACAAAAAAAAAATGAAACGATAATATTATAATTCTTAATTGATAGAAAAAACCACATTTCAATTGTCCACATTAAAAAATAAAAAAAAAACAACAACAACAACAATATTCAACCACACCATTTACTTCTAAAGCAAAGAAATCAAAGCTTCAGTTTTTCACAGCATGAGATGAGACTTTAGTTTGGTCCTCTCGATATCCTCTATTAGGTTTTCACGCATCGCTTTTTGGGGCTCATCACTTGAGCATCCAAATATCACACACTTCTCTCTTGAACTCCTTGTTTTCTGGCTTTCCATGTCGAGTTACACACCCATTTGTTCTGCTCCATATATTAGATCAAAAGCTTTATATATAGTGAAAAAAAAATATAACTTGTTTTTTAACTTGTTTCTATTTAATATGTTAACTTGTTTTTTAATGAGGTAACATGTTAACTATTATATTTTAATAATGTTCGGTTGCTTGCTTGATGAAAAAAAACTTCATTATTTACCAAGGCATTCAGAAGAAATTAATTATGCTTTGGAACTTTTATTATATTATTATTATGTTATAAAAAAAACACCCATGCTTATCATTGCCTATTAATAAATAAAAAAACCCATCCTACTTAAGAGAAACCCGTGCGCATTTGATTTTGATTTTATGCGTTGAGCCATGAGCCAGTTTGAGTATAATGGAAATGCCAAAAGGGACTTCTCTTCCACAAACCAGCAGAGAAAGAAGCAAATCGGAGTTTGATACAACACCTAAAAGCCTCTCTTTCCCACACATTGAACATCTTCTACCCGCTGGGCTCCTCGCGCGCACTGGGCAGCAAGCAAGCTTGCTTCCTCTTGGCTATGGCTGCTCCCTCTTCGGGGCATTTGCAGGGGTCAAGTTCTTGGGTTCCTATGGCAGATTCTGGGCTTGCATGGGTCAATTGACCCCCCTTGCCCCTATGTAGATCCGCCACTGTCTATGTGGTATATAAATGTGATACGCCTAGCATTTTCCATTGACTTTTTTTTTTATGAAAAAATGGATAATATCGACAACATAGATATTGAGATGATATTGATGTACTAAGGTTAAGTGAACAGTCACGTGGACCATGGCATCAAAAAATGCGGGTCGGAAGATTTTCTCTAGTTTGCACAATACGAGAACAATGTTTTCTTCCAACTTATCAAGATCTGTAACACTGAATGTCTTGACACATATTTGTTGGAAGAAACTTGACAACTCAACAAGTGGAGCATATATTTATTTTTTTCAAATGTTTTCTGATTCTCACCATGACCCGTCATGATATTACTTTTGATGTGAATCAAGTCTTTAGCATATGCATTGGCTTACTTCAGTTTGTTGGGTTGTAGTAAAGTGCATTCTAAGTTATATTAAGGGCACATTGAGTGATAGTTTTTTCTTTTACAAAGGGTGATTTCAATTTAGTTTCTTATTATGACTCTCATTATGTTGGCGATCCAAACACACGCAAATCCACAGGTGGCTTCTGTATTTATTTGGGCCACAATTTAATTTCCTGACATTCTAAGAAGCAAAATACAGTTTCTCACTCTAGTACGAAATCTGAATATCGTCAATTAACAATCACTACTGCTGAGTTGTCTAGGCTTTGCCATCTTCTTCGTGACCTTCATGCGTCGCTGTTGTCTTCTCCTATGATCTAGTATGACAACATGTTATTCCCTAAATCACCCTAGCCCTAGAAATAGGCTAAGACATTGAATTGCGCAAGCATGCCACCACTGGTGCTATAAATAACCTAATAAGAAGTTGAATTTATTATAATATGCATCTCAAATAAATTAACTTCCAATCAAACCATTGTGCTCTGAGTAGGGATATGGCTTAGATTGGTTCTTTTCTATACATTAAGACAAATAAGGACTTTATTATTTTCCTAGTACAAGAAGTAAAATCAAAGGAAAGCAAAGAAAGCAACAAATGGTGCCAGTACAACAGAGTGGCGTCAAAATCACAACAAAGGGTGCCAGAACAAAGGGTATATATGTTGTGTTTTTTATGTTGAAAAAGAGGTCTTTGTTTTCTTGTCTTGATACCTAACCCTAAGATTACTTAGCCACCAAATTGGAGAATTATTTTCCAAGCACATCATATCTCTTGAAAATATCTTTATTTTCTCTCGAGTGCCTTGTGCCATCTTTACTTCTTGAATATTGAGCCACAAATATGGCTAATTGATACACACAAAGATCCTTGCCTCATGTGGTTTGTACCTTCTATGCGCATATTTGCTCACAACTTTAACCTAAGGTATATGCTTACCACCCTTCCCAATACTTAACACGTGCCCATAAGCATAACCATAGTTACATAAATCAAAGTAAAAAGTTAACCATGGTTATACCTTTGGACACGTGTCAAGTATTAAAAAGAGTGGTGAGCATACATTTCAGTTAAAGTGGTGACCAAAAATATTTCCAAAAAATATCTATGTATTGTATTTATGAAACTATGACAATTCCTTCCAAATTTGATGTTGCAATAAATCCTAAGCAAATCACAGATAATTTCTATCAGAATTATCTCTAAAATTCACGACAATATCTACAAAATTTCTTAGATTTCCTCTCTTGGGCATGCACAACAAGTAATTTCCTTGAAATCTTCTTGATCACATATTTTGACTATAAATGGGTACAAATGCAAATTTTGGTCGAACCACAACCAAAACTCTCTTGCTCTCACTTCTAACCCCAATGTTTCAAGCCAGAACCAAGTATTTAGAGGTGGATTTTCATTATGTTAGGGAGCTTGTGGTTGCTGGAACTCTAAATGTTTGTTACATTCCAAGTCATTTACAGGTTGCTTATATTTTTACCAAAGGTTTGCCTCTTGATCAGTTTTTATTTTTGAAGTCCAATCTCATCCACACTGGGTCCCTGAGCTTGCTAGGGGATGACATACCACATAATTCACAGAGGAAATATGTAGATTCCCTTAATCAAACACACAATCAAGCGGGTCACTTACTTGACAATGAAGGACAATCTTGCTAGATTTGTATAATTGTCAATCACTCTTATTGTCTAGCAAATAGTTGATGCAGCATTTTGTATATATTTGTATCAAATGATTGTGAAATATGTAGAACAATACCAAATCTTTCAAATAAAGTAACATATTAGAGAACTAAGACTTTGATCTTATGGTATTTGTCTTCACTTGATTGGAGGATGTCTCAGGCTAAATTCACATGGACGACAAGAACAATATATATATATATATATCAAATTCAATATTTAGTTATGACTAGCTCATTATGGTGGTATAACTTTATTGTGATTATCTTGGCCCCTTGATTAAATTATATAAACATCTCTGTATAAAAAAAAATTAACATGTCAAGTCTTTGACAAAAAAAAAATATATCTATAGAATTATAATTCATTTGGCACACATGTTAGAGTCTTTGAGGGATACATTCCCAAACTACACGACAACATTAAATATCATGTTCAACAACATTAAATATCATGTTCAACATATTGTTATCTTACATCATGCATAGTCATATACAAAGCAACAAACAAAATATAAGTCATTGGGGATGAGAAACTAATTGTCTATGAAACAAGGAATGCAATGACTTTGACTTGTGAGGTTAAGCTTCTAATTTATACTTAGAATTAAAACATAAGCACTATGTATAAATTAATTAAGAACTTACTGCTTTAATTCCTCTTCTTCTTCACAACCTTGAATAATGGACTTAAACTATTCGCCTAAAATCAAGCTTTTGATATCTTCATATTGTGCTTCATTTGCACTTTCCCAAATTTGGGAATTGGAAATTCTCAGTTTTGTATTAATTATCTATGATTGCGAGTGTAGGGCATGTTCTGCATTGTATTTCAGTACTCCAAACCGTTTATGTTTTAGATAATCATTTAAAGATCATCTTTACAAAAAATCATTTGAATCCAATATTGTTTGACCACTCAATTGTGTTATTAAAATTTTAGTACTTTCTTGAAGAAGCACCATGTTCATTTATTTTGCAGGATACAATTGAATGTCGAAACGGTTTCTAATTTGTCTAATTTTTTGCAAGGATGATCTATGAATGTAGACTTAAAAAATAGATGATTTTGATGGTCGAAAAAAAAAATTGTAGAGTATCCTAAAGGGTGTCCTTCAAATAAAATTATTTAAGAAATTTCTCAATAAAAAGGGACTCTATATATATATATATATAATTAATTTAAGATACCTGTTTGCCACCAACCAAACTTTGAAGTTTCAACTTGTGAAGTCAAGGGGCTTTGAAGCCGTGCACAACCTGTAATAATATAGAAACCATCTCCCTCCATGTGCCTCCATCGGATCATCATCGGTTGATTATATATAATAACATGTATATATCCATTTTTTTCTTCATTGTTTTGAGAAAAATTCAAAACAGCTATATAATAAAAAGGTTTAGGCTGCATAAGCCACTGACATTTGTGTATCATCAACTCTTGAATTTAAACAACTTCAAATATGGTAATTATGTGCATTGGTACTTGTTGAGCAAGATGTAAGGGAATTATTTATGCCTTGGTCACAGGGGAAGGCTTACATAAACCACTTTAGAATTAGGTACTTTAAGCACTAAATTACTTTAAATTAATCTAATTTGCAGAGAGAGGGATTCCAACTTGAGTGTAAAGAGGGCAAACTCACTATCATGGCAAATTAGCCTAACTCACATATGCTTTTACAATAGTTTTAGTACGGAAAGAAATTTATGTCCTATATGTACGACTGATTATAACACCTTCATTTTAGTATTACTAACTTAGGTAATTATGCATTTTTGCAAGTGCGGTTGTGATAGATTTCGTAAATTTGAGAGGGAGATTCAAACATAGAATTTCACGTTTATGAATGAACGTTCTTAATCAGCTAAGTTACAAGCCCCTTGTGATGTCATTGGGTATTTAAAGTGGACCGCCAAGTTACAAAAAAGAAAAAGAAAAAGAAAAATTGCGAAGAGTTTTCCATGTAGGTGTAGCTGTTGCAAGGCGCACGACACAATGACCCACCTCAACCCTAGCAGACAACACACTAGTTAA
Organism: Prunus avium; assembly: GCF_002207925.1. The sequence continues at coordinate 586,871 of NW_018921688.1, read as the reverse complement.
CGCTATATGCAAGTTGGAACACATCTCTTTACACCATTTGATTAACTTAGGTAATTATGCATTTTTGCAAGTGCGGTTGTGATAGATTTCGTAAATTTGAGAGGGAGATTCAAACATAGAATTTCACGTTTATGAATGAACGTTCTTAATCAGCTAAGTTACAAGCCCCTTGTGATGTCATTGGGTATTTAAAGTGGACCGCCAAGTTACAAAAAAGAAAAAGAAAAAGAAAAATTGCGAAGAGTTTTCCATGTAGGTGTAGCTGTTGCAAGGCGCACGACACAATGACCCACCTCAACCCTAGCAGACAACACACTAGTCAACACTATATGCAAGTTGGAACAAATCTCTTTATACCATTCGAGTAGTACAGAAGGAGTTGAACCCTGCAAAACCAGACAACACAGATATGGATGGATGGATGAATTAGTCGTCGGTGAAAGACCCACTGGGACTTTGTTTGTACATGATTTTTTTTCCTTTTTTCTGGTGACAAGTGGTGCTGGTAATAAAATGCTACAGCTCCACGTACGAGTTGCAGAGCCACACAACACAACAACAACCTACCAATTATTATTCAACAGAGCGACTCCATGACCAAATAACAAACTGCTCTCCTTCAAATTAATCCAATATATTCAGTAATAGTAAGAGTGAAGTTAGCAAATATATCTATAAATATGCTACGTGCTCATCATCACTGTCTTCTTCTCTCTTTCATCTTTGACTGTTTTTTGGCGGTCAAAGGTGAGTGCTAATTTTCAAAATTTCAAAGGTTTTTGTGGTCCACCTCAAACCCGACCCACGAGTTTAATTGTTTGAATAGTCAGAATTTGATCTAATGTTTCAAAATTGGGAGGAAAAGTAAACTCACTGCTGGTGTTGAATCCACAGTTGCGACCGCTTGGATGACACAGACAGTAGACCAAGAACAACTATTAATTATGGATTGAGTTTGCATGTATAACTTACACTAGGTCAAAGATTTTACTGGGGGGAAATGGCAACACCAGGTCATACATTTCACAAAAGAGAAATGCCACCTGCTACAATCTCTCGCCTACAAAATAACAGTAAACCGTTGATTGAAATGAGTAACATAATTATATAATTTATCGTTGAATTTCACTACTGCTTTGACATGTGACTGCACCCAAAAGAAAACCTTACAAAAGCCTTTTTTTTATATAAAGCTTTTCACAAATCACGTAAGTTCATGATCAAATCATATAGAAATGTGGAGTTTTTTGACCATTCAAACTATAATCAGTTGAAATCTGAACACACAAGACAGAGACAATTTCAAGTCAATTGGGTAGCGGTCTGTATAGGCTGGTTATAATCTTGGTCAATACATCGAATGATATGCCAGTTTTTAACTCGTACGTATTTCAGACACGTGCTCTTAATTTTATCGTTGAAGCATCAAATCAAAGCATTAGTTAAATGACGGCTTATATGTGAAACGAATTGTTGGGATATAATTTACTTGAAGAGATTTTTGAAGTTTTATGATGTCAAACTTCATTTTTATCAACTGTGATTTGTCAACTCCTCCTTAATTGTTTATTTACTTTATTATCGTACTCGCATTGAAGCGAGTCGAATATAATACTTAACTGCCGAATACCACTAGATCAAAAGTTAGTTTATAACACTATTTTCATCTTGACATTACCAATTCAACACAGAAATGGAAATGATGTATGTCTGAAAAAGGACTCTATAGTACGTTGTACTTGGTTTGGACATTGACATTGACACGTACTTACCGAGGACATTTATTTACTATCCTTCATGTGTAATCAGCAATATTTTGTAGCGTGATTCCCTCAACTGATCAAATATTCTAGCTAGATGGTGTCCCATAGAAAAGCCAAAATCTTATTTCCTAAGATTTATTATGATTGTGTTATGTGTCGCATACTCTAATAACTTTTTTTTTTATTATCGAAGATAAACTTCATTAAATATATTTTAACAGTATCAGTAAGAGCATCGGCAAGACATCGAATACCAATTCCACTTTTGTTTTGTATCGATAAAGGCTAGTTTGGCATTGCTATGCTGTGAAAATAATCGTTGTCAGATTTGCTGTGAAAGAAAGCAGTTTGGCGTTCGGTAAACTTTTTGTTAAAAGTGTTGTTAGTACTAATTCCCGCATAATTAGAAAATGATTGCTGCATAATCATTCAACCCAACGCCTCTTCAAAATTGATTCCTGCATAATCAGAAAATAAAAGCATCTCATTAGCTGTTTTCCCTTATAGCTTTCTCTCATATCAATTTTTAACAATAAGTGATCTTCTCATAGTTTACCACAGGAGCTTGGCTTCCCAAATTTTTTTTAAAATCACTTATCACCCCAAATAAGTAATGTCAAATGGGCACTAACAAGTTAAGTTACCAACATAAATTTACAGGCATCAATAAGAAAATATTATACTCATAAAAAAAAAATTAGAAAATATTATTTCAGGTCCTTCCAGCTATGCCCTTCTACCAATATCAGAATTAAAATTATAGATATTTATAAAAATACCCAATCCTAGACATGTAATACCCAAGCACTATTTAAACATAGAAACATACCCAAAATGGGTTTTGGGTATGTGTGTAATGATGGGTTTTGGGTATGTTTATAAATGAGTTTTGAGTGTGTGTAATGATGAGTTTTGGGTATGTTTATAAAGTGTTTTAGGTGTTGGGTATTTTTATAATTTCAGCCCCTATTTTGGGTATTTTGGTGAAACTCCCGTAAAATTAATGAAAACGTCAACTTCTTCAGATGTTAAAACAGCAATGCTAGATCATTGACTTAAAAACACATGCTAGATTATGTGAAAACAAATCCAAATTAGTATTTCAAATCTTAATTATTTCTAATGAATAGAATATTGATGTATCATCTTCAACTCCATCATTTAATGACCGAGTTCAAAGAAACGTTTTAAATTATTTTTGTTTAATCTAAGTCAAAGTTCAAAAAGTTACGAGTGTTTGAAAACAAACATATAACAAAAGTCCTAGCTAGAAAAGCAGATCGTAGTAATATACCACAAAGTGTTTTTTGTTGACAGAGGAAAATGGTGTTTGCTTTGAGTTCTTCAATGGAAATTATTATTTCTTTTAAGAAATTAAAAGAAAAAAAGATTGTACTGCTCCTCTATATAGAATTTGTCTAACTTTGAACCTAAATATGAGGCTGTCTATAACTCAGATAGAAGTATTCAACGATTCAGATTAAGATTCAAAGGATTAGGCGATCATCTCTACATACGAGATTCAGTTGATTATGTACCCGAACCCTCATGTGTAGATAACATTGTCATTTTTTAAACACTCAATTGAGTTCATAATGATTTTTTTATTATTTACAAAATGTCATAATTGAATGTATTTTCACAAACTACATTATCAAATCTCTCATCATAAATACATAAAAGTGACAAAAGTATCAAACCAATCGCCGAGAACAAAAAATTTTAATCAACCAAATCCTCTTTCCATTACCAGAAAGTCTCACGTATATATATATCAATGATATTATATACGGGGCTTTATATACTTTTTTTTTTGCAATTTTTTTAATTTAAAGAAATAAAAAAAACCCAGCTTCTAATCTAATAATAATAACACATCACGTCGTCAATAAAGATTCGATGTTAAAAATCCTTCACACGACCATAAGTTGTGGATAACCCATCGCTGGGTGTGGAGATAACGGCGACAACGGCGGAACGTTAAATATCCCCTTCACATCTTCGAACGACTCAGAGTCCCAAAACGCCGTCAAACTTGACGGCGTCAAGGGCATATCCCTTGTAAACCCAACGGCCTCTGGCGCCTCCGTCAACCGCTCCTTCTTCACAGCCACCGCCTTCACTTCTTCTTTGTCCTCCTCACGACGTCGTTTTCTCTCGACAGCAGCGACCGGCTCGGCCTTGCCGGCTTCGAGCGGGAAGTTGAGGATGGCTTTGGAGCCGCGCAGCTTGAACGCCGCCCGGTCATAGGCCTTGGCGGCCTCGATCGCCGTGTCGAAGGTCCCGAGCCAGACCCGGGAGCCTCTCCGGTTCGGGTCCCGGATCTCCGCCGCATACTTGCCCCACGGCCTTTGGCGGACCCCGCGGTAGTGCTTCTTCTTCTCCTCATTCGAACTCGACTTCTGAACCGGCACCTTCGCGGCCCGGTCAGAGCTTGCGAAATGGATCCACTCGGTTTTATTCGGGAGGGAGACTGTGAGCGCTGGTTTCCGGGTCGGGTTGGCCGGTTTCGGAGCTGTTTTGTTCAAGATCTGGGGCTTTTGTTCGAATTCAAAGAAATCATCACTGATTTGAGGCTTGGATTCAAATTCGAAGGAATTTTGGGACCTCAAATCGCCGGATTTGGGGGTGGTGAGGTCGATGACTTGAGGTTTGGCTTCGAAATCGAGAAAATCGGTGGAATTAAACTCGAACTCGAAGATCTCATTAGAATTCAAGTAGTCGGAGATTTCGATCGAAGAATCGAAAGTGGAAGAGGATTTGGAGCAAAGCGAGTCAGATTGAGACCTGGAAAGGTCCGAATTGGCGTCGGGGCTCCATTGATTTTGGGGGAAGCTGGAAGCAGAGTCGCTTAGCTCAGTGACGGAGCTCTTGGCTGCGGGCGAGAACTCACCGAGAAGATGGTTCTTGATGAGTTCGAGCGCCGAGACCTGATCAAAACCCGCCATGTCTGAGCTCAAAGCCATTGAAAACAAGCAATATTATCAAATTTTCTTGTTTTTACAGAAGAAATATCTGAGAGAAGAAGAGAGAGAGAGAGAGAGAAGAGAGAGGGATTCTTGTTTTTGAATTTTGTTGATAGTGGAAGTTGGGAGTGAAATGGAAGATGAGGAGGGGTTTCTATATATATAGAGAAGGGAAAAGAGGGAGATGACTTCCATGCTGAAGGTTCGATGACAGAGAGACGAAGCATCCTCTTACTTTTTCTTGTAGTGCGGGTCCCGTTCTATCCATTACAAGCTTCTGCGTTATGTTACGTAATAACTCTTTTACTTGATCTCCACCGTTGGATCATTAATCTCACTTTCATTCTTTCATTTCAAGTAATTGATTTGTTTTATCTCAGAATAACTCCTCAAAATTAGTATGAAGCATTAAACTCTTACACTTTCTAGAAGTTTATTCTTATTCTTCCAAAGTAAATAGCATTTTCCGTTGATTTATTCTTGGATTCGACCTATTCTGATTCTAAACTATCCATCGTTATACTTTTTTCGAGAACTAGTAAAATAGGAAAGAAAAACTTTATTACACCAAATTTTAGACACTAAGCAAATACGAAATTGTCATATCGACAGTTGATGTCGCTAGTATTATTGCTTTTCTTTCGTGTAGCTCTTTCACATGACGAGAAATAGAAAGAAAAACTTATTTACAATATTTCAACAAATAAGAAATTGTCACATCAATTGATGCCACTAGTATTATTGCTTTTCTTTTGTGTGAGCTCTTTCACACGACGAGAACTTATATTGGGATTATACGATCCAAGTACGATCATAATACATATATATATGTATATGTATATGTAATTCTAAGCTTTATCACTTTGACGTTTTCTACTCAATGTTAGAGGATTTTGGTTTGGGTTTAAGTAGTGGTTGATTTCCTGGATGCTTCACAAAAGTGTATCTTTAGAGTTAAAATAAAATCGTTAACATTAATATAATCGCTTAGTGGAATCATTACCAAAATCTAGACAAGGTCAAGCGGTTAAAGACAAAGTTAATCAACATAAGATTTAGTCATCTCAGGCTCTAATCTTTCGTTAAGCTCTGCTGTTTAATTGGATGCCTTTAATATATTTTAAGATTCTAGAGACAAAAACAATTGACATTAACGTGCAAGCAAGTAAAAGCCAACTTCCGGAGAATTTGCTTTCCCCTCGTTGTCTTTTTTCGGTTCCAGAAACAAATTGGTTTCAAATTTTCAACTCGAGTTTCTCTTATTTTATTCATGTCTTGAATTATAATTTATCGCTTTATGCAACGTTATCGACTTTATTTACCCTATAAATAATTTTTTATTTATGCAGGACGTGTGAACTAAATGAAATTTTCCATGTTCTACTCTTTGATTTTGCATTGCAACGTCCGGAAATGGTTGTCGAATTTTACTTTTTTTTATATAAATTTTTGGGCTGAGTGAATCAAATTTCATTCTTCAACCTTTTCTTGTACGTTGTCCAAGGACAATGTACGTATATAAATTCTATTTATTAATGCTTTCGGGAAGATGTAGAAGTATCTTATTTTTCTTCAATTCATACGCGTACACATATAGAATGTCACACATCACAAAATACGTTTATTCTGCAAATGAATATTAAAGTATTCATGTAATAAAATTGTGAGTTAGGCTAGTTGATCAGGACAGTGTGTCCACCTTCTTACATATCCGATATCAAATCTCGCTCTCCGTAAATTAGAGTAATTTATAATATCACTTTGTCAAAATAAGGATCCATTTTGATAATGCTGTGAATTATTTTATGTGTTTTGTCTTCTCTCTTGGTCACCTATATATATCTTTTCGAACAAAACCCTTGTTTTCTTTGGGAAATGAATTCTCTTCTTGTCTTAGCATTGCTTGACTTGTAGTATAAACCGTTTATTGGAAACCCAAACATGCAAGATATTCCTTCAACTTATAATTAATAAGAAGCTCTGATTAAAAGCCAGCCAAGCGATCTCAAGACAAACAAAGAAATCTTTATTTTTTTTTAAAATTAAAATAGTTGAGTTAATTTTTTAGGGTGATTGGTCTGCCGACTAGTGTAGTTGATAAAGTCTATTGGTTATCACCTCCTAGGTATAGGATCGAGCCCCTTAATTTCTTTGTTAGAGTTAATGGACAACTGGTGAAATTGATTGGAAACATTCAGAAAATAAATGTGTCCAAATACATTTTCAAGCTTAACAAGATTGTATTGGAATATTCATAAATTTTCAGGTGGAAATAAGACAAAAAAATATTCATAAATTTTCAATCTTGGTTTGACCTGAACCAATCTAAACCCTAAGTACCAGCCTTAATGAGGTAGGGCCAGTTAGGTCAATGGAATCAAAAGAAAGAAGGATGCGAAAGAGTCAAGCAACCTTGGTGTTAATAATTCCAAAGGTCTACAAGGCCCCAAACAGCTCAACTAATCTTTATCTAATATATAATATTGAAGAATATAGTTTATAGACAAGCACGGTGATTCAAGAAAAGACTAAAATAACAATCATCTATATTTTGCAGAGATGATCTTTGAGAGAATATCTAAAAATTCAGAGATGCCTACAAGAAAGTTCAATATATATATTGAAGAACTAATATAGTTTATAGACAAAGCACTGAGCAAGTGAAGTGGAGGAGCTTTTACTAAGTCCAAGAGTTTGCCAAGTCTCATTCTTCTTTTATATAAACAAAGAGATAAGAACAAACAAACAAGATAAACATAATTCATGCAAATCATGGAGGGCCACCAAATTTTTTTAGTCTGATATTGTTTTAAATATGACTAGATTTTTTGTATGTTTGCTAATCTCATTGTTGCATGGTTTTTGTATGTTTGCTCCACTGTTAGGTCTGTGTGAACCACCCCGACCCCTCTACAAGAAATCATGCATGGTTGTTGCCGGATAAAGTTAATGGGTTTCTGAGTGGACCAAGTTTTCAAGGCGCGTTTCGAATCAAAACAAGGGGAAGTTATTAAAACAAAGTTTTGAACACTTCATTGATTGAAAGAGTCACACTATCCGGCATTGATGATCAAGAAGATATAAGTCTCTGTGTTTGTTGGGAAAACTCTTATATGCTGAAATGAAACTATGAAAAAGTCTTTAACCTGTTTTTTATGCGCCTCAGAAACATATCTCAGATCATTATTTTGAAGACAGTATTGTTCATCTCTCTTAGAAATAATGTAATGCTTGAATTTTCATGCTAAAATAAAATTTTGGGGGCGGGATCTGTCTGTTCCAGTGATATGGTTTTATGAGCGCTTATGCATTAATCTTTAAATGACCACCAATATCTTTATATGGAACAACAAGTTCTGCAAAAGTTTTATATACAGCTGATAAATGCTTGCTTGTTTTTGTGATTTGCATACAGTTTTACTTTCTGCTAATTTTTATCAGTGAAAACGTGTTTAAAATTGGGATTAATTATCTACAAAATCTGTCTTATATCATTTTCGGCAAGACAAGTTGCTGTTGCAACTTGCAATCAATTGTTGAAAAAATTGCCTTCAAGTTGCAAAAAGTAAGGGTCCCAAATTTAGTGACCAACCAACCTTCTGCAGCGCCATTCAAGGCCACCACAGTGGAAATTTCTTGATGACAGCCTACTTGGACTTGACGATAGCTTGTGTGTGTAGGTTGTTATGGTGATGTATTTATTTAGAATTACAGCTTCTTCTTTTTGGTTTCCCATTACCAGCTTTAATTTATCCAGTCTTCTAATTCTGCGAGGATGAAGCAAAGAAAGACTTGTCATACTCGTATTCCACAAGCAACACCAAATCCCAATATTTTATGTAACCTAGTTATTGCATACTCTTTTAACTCTTGAATGAGTTAAAAATTTCGTCTTCATTCATATTCAGTTGTTCACACTGTGAATGGATGAAGTGTTTACACTTGTTACGTGCTGTTGGTATATATATTTAAAGCTCATATGGACATCTGAGCTCATTCTTCCAGCTGCACGACAAGGTCCTCTAGAAACCACCCCAATGAGGTCATTCTTACATATACCATGCCCTATCTATAACAATAACAACAACAATTGTTATCACCATCTGTTATAATCAGAGCTGCAAACGCGTTTACAGGTCAAGAATTCAGATGAAGTAATGTATAAAACTCCATTTCGTGTACATAGCCTTCCGACTTTACAAAATTGGGACTTGCAACTCAAGTAGTTAAGAGCATTTACCCATGCATTGGAGGTCCTAAGTTTGATTCCCCCTTCCTCCAATATTGCTTATAGGTACATCTCTTTGATGCTAGTAAATGACTGAACTTTCCTGAATTTCTCGGAGAGAGGGGATACCTAATTGAATTGGGTACAAAGAAAGTGCTAATTGTATTTAACCTAAATTTGGACTTGTTGATGCTCAATGAAAATTAGAAAAGTTCAAGTGTATTGAAGCCCAATATAATATACGATCGTAACAGTAAAATAAAGGGTATCAAGAGAGTAAAGCATAAGGTTTCGATTACATCATAAGAATTAAACCTCAAAAATAGGCAATAAATCGATGTCGTAAAGCAAGCTCTTTTGAGAACCATGTATGAATTTAAGAAAGAGTAAACCCATGCCATACAAAGCAAAAGACCATGATCCATGAGATCTCACACCATGGCTAGGGTTAGTGATTCTACACGGCCTCTTGAGAAATCATGGCCGAGAAAGTTCTTAAAGAAAAGCTTAATTTCACCCATGTTCAAGGACAGCCAAAACTAAAATGTAACGCAGATTATATTCTCTTCACTAGAGACACATAGATTTCTAGCCCCACACTTCAAGCCTCTTATGTCAAGCCTAAAGTCCCAAGGACCCACTAAAGAAAAGCACCAAGTCACTTACTAATCCTTTTGGGCCTATTATGGCAAGCAAGGGGCAAGCCCAATATCAAGACTTTGCAAGAAAAAAAACACCCCTCTAGAGAAATAATTAAAATGGTATAAAATATACTTATGTCGACCACATTATTGATCACATATTTTATAGTGTTAGCTACGAGAGATGCAATCAATAATATGGTAAAAAGATTTTATTTTTTTTCCTAATTAACCTAATAAAGCAAATGCAAGAAAATAATATCAAATTAAAAAAAGCTTCAAAATTAAGTAATGCAAGTTGCAAAACAACTGGACAGGCTGCCGCATTTCCATATGACCGCCCACAATTATTATGTACAAGCCAAAACGTGCTTCAATTCTTATTATTTTAATCTCCTTCCTCCTTCTTCTTCTTCATAAACCCATCAAATGGATATATATATATATCCTGTTTAGTCATTTCTTGTAATCTTGTGATTATTTTGATTATTTTTCCACACAATGCAAGATTCTTCACGGCTCACTTAGGGTTTGGTGTGTGCCAGCCATGGTTTTAAAAAATATATATATATATATATATATTTTTATATATTTTAAATTTAATTTATAAAAAAGCAGCTGAGAATCTAATTAGCTTTCCAATCTTGGAAAGTCTTTTATGATGACCAGGAACTTGGTTTTTGAGTTCTAATTTGATCAGTTTTAGATTCTATTAATCCTATACACACCGTCAATGATCAAATTCAAATCTTTTGAAAATCAGTTATTTTATACACAAAAATCAGCAACTTGGTTGAAATCTGTAGCTAAGGTACATATTTATTAATTAAATATGGTTGCAACTTGCATTAATTATTTATAAAATATTTAGATTTTGTTTGTTATAATAAATCTTTAGATTTTAAATTCAACTCAACAATCCACAGATCTACTAACATAGCAAAGCATGACACCAATCTTACCATACCAATAAAACATAAAATGATAGAATTCAACAACAAAAATTAAAATGGTAAGAAGTTTGTAGTTTAAGTGGTTAAGAACAGTTATTTTTGGACTCGAGTTTCTGGTTCGAATCTCTCGTGCCATTTCCGATATCGCTTGTATAAAATAAAAAACCAAAAAAAATAGCAAAAATGCATGATTGTCCTACAATAATTCTATTATGGGAAATTATATGTTCCAAGTGGAAGTGTGGGGCCCATGGCTTTGGTGCCGAGAAGGTACCAAGTAAGCTCCTAATTTAGACATGTGGTGAATGTAGGGTTTGTTAATTATTATCGTGGTGGTCACTGGTCACTGTTGTGTATTCGTTCATGCATTTTGTTTGTGAGAAAAGTCGTTTTAATAATTTATCTTGTCGTTTTGTAGATAAGGTTTCGTTGGGGGGGGGTATCATCATGGGACTTGGCACGTGCGGATGTTGTCACGTAGCGAGCCAACTTCCTATTTATGGAAACGTTGGGAGAATTGTTCTCCTGCGGTTGCGGTCAGAGTCTACTGAGACCGTCACGGTCGTCGGTCAACTAATCAACGTCAAAGCTGGCGTGGCGCTGCTTTCTCCTCGTAGGATGTGCCCTTCTTTGTATCAAACGGGCGTGATAATTAATATTCTTACTTTTCTCATTAAACAGAGGAGGAATGCTATTCACAATCGCTCAAAAGCGATTGTCAAAGGACTTGCTATACACGTGTACACGTTCTCATGCCTTCCAAAAAAAAAAGATTTTTTCTCTTTCTTCTCTCGGTTGCCTCCCTCTCTCTCTCCCTTTCTGTTTTTAATTAGTTTTTCTCTCTCTCTCTCCCTCTTTTTTCTCTCCGCCTGTCTCCATCTCTTTTTCCATCTCTCTTCTTTTTTTGGTGAACAAGGGAGGGGTAAGAACCCCCAACAGCCAAAGAAACTAAACAACACAAATCATACGAGGTTTAGACAACCCCAGTAGGTCATCCACCAACACAGAGCCAAGCCAATCAGGAGCCTCATGAAGCAGATACAAACCCAAATCCAGGTTATGACTCCAACTAGCCAATCTGTCCGCAACAGTGTTCTTCTCCCTATAAATATGGTAAATCTCATAGCTCTCAAACTTATTTAGGATCCCCACGCAACTGGACACCAAAGTAGCAAGAGGATGAAGGAGGAGAAGATTGTGTTGTTGGATTAGTTGAACTGCAATAGCAGAATCCATCTCAATAATGAGTTTAGACATTCTACTATCAGCAGCAAGCTTCAAACCAAAGAGAAGACCCCAAAGTTCAGCCTCCAGCACCTGGCCTATCCCTAAATTAATAGCAAAACCACCATTCCACTCTCCAAGTGAATTTCGAAGGACCCCTCCAGCACCAATACATCCAGAAGCAGCCTGTCGAGAGCCATCCACATTGAGCTCCCTTTTATTTATATTTATTTCTACTTTTAGTTTTTAAACACAAATTTAATTTCAAAAATTGGTGACGATTTTAACTTTTTTTTTAAAAATCATTTTTTTGGAAAATAGGATTTCATTCATAAGTAAAAAAAAATACCAAGAGGAATACAGTGGCATCTAGGGACGGACCTACACTGGAGTCATTGAGGTCAAACGACCTCACGAAAGCCATGGAAATAGGCTTGGAGGTCCACCTAAGCTGGCTGTAAGACCACTTGGATTGCCCTCCAAGTGCTTGATGTTTTGCCTAACAGGAAGAGGGAGGAAGCTGTGCGCAAGAGGAAGAAGAAGCAACACAACGTGTTTTTGTTTTTGTTTTTAATATCCTGAGCAAAACGACGTTGTTTTGGCCCAAGAAAATTTTTAAAAGAAAAAAAATCCCTTCTGTATCCCTCTATTCTCCCACCCGACCCAACCAATCTTCCCCTCACCCCAAAAACCCTTAAACCCCATCTCCCAATTTATGTTATTCTCTTCTCAAACCCTAACCCCAAGGTCCCCAATCCCCACTTGCTTTAGTGCCGCCGATGTATTGCCACTGCCGTCGGAGTTATGCCGCCGTCCACTACATATTGTGGCACCACTATTATTGTGATATTTCTCATTTCAAGTAAGTTCTAAATCCTAACATCAAAATAAGGATGATGTATGTTTTTTTTTAATGTAATGGAAATCAAATTTATAATTGCTTGGATAAAATTTATGATTCAAATGTATTGGTTTGATTTGTTCGATGAAGTTTTTGCTGATTTGTGGATTAGGTGGTTGTGGTTTTTTTGTTTTTTGGTTAATTGGCCTAGGTTCAGTTTGAAATTTTACAAATTGAAATCACTCAAAAAGCATACATTAAAAAAAAAAAATTACAAATTAAAATCATTCAAAGTATATTTTTCAAAGAAAGGAATAAAATTTGGAAGAGAAAAAATATATAAGAAAAATAACCCACTCTTAAATTTTCCTTGGAACATTTACACTATGACCTTACGAGGTTTGGATCCTGGGTTCGTCACTGGTGGCATCGTTAAAACCTTCCTAGAAAAACCACATGGGATAAACCCTATGGTAGGAAAGAATACCACACATGTCATGGACTAATAAGAGAGTCCGACACAAGCCACTTTGGAACGCTACAAAGAACCCGAAAGAATACAAACAAGACAAAGCACAACTCCAAGCTCTGCATAAAACAACCCGTTACAACGTAATACTTTAAAAAAAAACTCATATGCACGCATAGTTCGATGTACACAACAACGTTTCGTGAGCATCAGAACATAGCCAGTAGAAGTACCAATACCAACTTCACGAGTCTTCAAAGAACTCGAAAGAAGGCAGACAAAAGAAATCACAACTCCAAGCCCTTTGCCACAACGTAATATTGTGAAAGAAAAACTCATATGCATGCAGAACAATGTGTGGTGAGCGTCAGAACATAGTCAGAAGAAGAACCAATACCAACTCCATGAGTCTTAATCTAGACCCCTACTTGACAGGGTAGGGGGGATCAACATTTGCCTCTTAGAGTGACAAACTTCCAACAGAAGAGCATCATAAAGGGAACATTTATCATATGCCAAGCCCACAAACGTTTTACCGAACATATCAGGGAGAATTGGGAGGCCCCTCAAGGTCGGCCTTTGTCACCTTTTCAGCAAACTCGACGAAATATTGCTCAACAACAGTAAATGCTTTATCACCACCCGGATCCTAGATCCCTACCTCAAAAGAACCATGAGAGAGAGGAACATAGATCGCAACCAACAACCTTATCCGCTGAAAATGGCGCCCAACACTGAGGATCCTAGAACGCACCAGATCTATTCGATCCAAGAACTCTTAGAAGCCAACCACCAGTAAACTCCCAGTCGGCACCACCAGCACCTCGCGAAAATCCCTAACACAACCCTCACTACCAAGTCACCACGAAGGCTGCATACCCACACGACCACACAACCACAACGATGACAACCATTATTAAGACGAGGAGGGCGATGACGGCTGAACGTGGAAGGAAATCCTAATATTGACGCACGACTCTCCTCGCATAACAAGAAAGCGATCGTGAAGAAATTCACATGAATCGTCGTACATAAGAATTTGTTGAAGATCTTTGAAGGTCAAACTAAGTTAAAGTGTTATTCCCCTCCTCTTCTTCCTCAACACAAATGTCTATTAAGCAATAGTGTGAGGCCATGTCCCCTTTTAGCATTAGGTATGCCAGGGGTGGAGCCAACATGGGACTAGTGTGGTTCCAGGACTCCACTCCATTTGTACTTTTATCTGTATATTATATATGATATATATTAGATTAGTTCTATGATATTTACCCTAAAATAAAATAATATATTAGGTTCTTTTTGTCTATAAATTAATCATAAAATTTCTTGATCTCCCTTCTAATCATCTCCCTTAAATCTTCTAGGTTAGTTTATGATATTCGCACTAAAAACTCCTAAAGTTTTAACATTTCTTTCTCTTCCTCTTTTGTTTAAAGCTTTGTGAATTTTTAATTTTCTTCATTTTATGTATGACTTGTGTACCTTAATATTGGGCTTTATGAACTCTCTCTTTTTCTTTCTATTTCTTTTCTATCTTGGAATATAAATTATTAATTTTTAAGTATTTAATAATGTAGATGATGAAATTAGTATTTAACCAATTTAAAATATGAAATTCAAGATAATCATGAAGAGAAGACAAGTTTTATAAAGGGGCCCTCTAATGTGAAATTCTGGCTCCCTCACTGGGCCATGCCCATGTCCCCTTGAAAGGGAAGAAGGATACCTAGCGAGACAATTGGCTATGCAATTATACATTTGATTAGGTCTTTCAATTTCTTCAAATGTCCAATTGTGAAAACCCACTGAATAGTGTAATGTTATAACAATTAAGTACTGATGAACTCATCACATTTATATATCGTTCTCAACATCTATGTAGTCTGAATTTGATACCTTTTATTAGGTTGAGGCAAATGGAAGCATCCATTAACTAATTAAGTTAAATACAATTAAAACTGTCTAGTGTTGTCATCTAATATGTAATCAAGTACTAAAAACGAATGAATGTCCAAAAGCATTAAGAGCAATAATTAATCCTATACAACATTAAGAAGAGAATGAGTACAAAAGATCACAAGTGGCTCCATTATCATGCAAGTGAAGGTACAACTGAGCAATCCAAAAAAGCAATAACAAGATCGAAAGCTATTTTAGTGCTCTTTACAAATGGATCATCAACTTTGGGGCCATTTAGATCCTCCAAAAGCTTGGATATATCTCATCTTTAATTTAATTAAATAAATAAAATAATCAAAAGCTAAAACAGAAAAAAGGGTTTCAAGTGAATCACCTTCCTTGAAGGGACGTTAAAGTGGTAGTGTGCAAATTGAGAGAGAGGTGGGTCCCACTCATAGCACGAATCCTTGTATATTGATTTTTAGTCTAATTGACTTTAAATTTGCGGAGCCTTATCCAGAAGAAAAATATTTTGTAGGGGTGTCTAGGACCGATGAATCCGTATACCAATGAGAAGGTGTCCTTTTCGGCTCGTTTTAAATTTCTTTAGCTCACCAGATTTCAGAGGAAAATATATTCTTATAATAGTCCGGTCTTCTAATTGACCAGGAAAAATAAATAAATAAAGAGACAACTTTTCTTCTCCAGTGCTTTTTTTTTCCTCAAGATTGACTTACCGATCATAACTTTGGTTGGTGCTCTTATAACTATTTTGTATGAAGTATGGTTTCTGGTTAAGTTTCGATGTTTTTGGACGAAGCTTTGAAAAATATACGGTTGTAATTATATTGTATATAGATCTAATAATTTACGAATTAGTACTTACAAAATGCGTTTGAACTTATTTTCTGTTATCAAATTATCAGTCAAATTTACACAAGCGAAAATGAGTTTACGTAATAGTCTTTTTTTTTTCAAATGAGAAAAGAAAACTGGAGAACAAACCTATACGAACAACCGATAATAGAAAGATCAACCGGATAGACAATTAGTCATGAAAGTAACATCTCCGTAAACATGGCGAATAATCAAAATGTGCATGTAGGAAAATAATGTGTTTAGAATGTTTTACCTTAGCGTAAAAGTGGTCGAAGATGGACCACTTTGTTATAATTTACCGAAATAAGTACGCTGGATTGGGGATGATGTGGCACTTTGTTATAATTTATGACGCAAATAATAAGTTAATATCACGGGGTTTTTTATTTAAAGGAGGACCTTCCATTTTAATACTAGTTACCAAAATAGGCGAAAAAGATGAACGGCCGAAAGTTGTCGACAAATGAGGACAAAGAAATGTGCCCACGCAAACCGACAAGCAACATTTTGCTGCTGTAAGAAGATGACGTCAGGCGCTCCTCATTTCCAAAAACCAGAACGCAATTAGTCACGTGATTAATTGAAATGCGGGACCCACAATGCACAATTTGCACACTAGGGAAATTTCAAAGAAGCTGTCGTCGACCTCGAGAAAATTAGAATATCATCCACACACGAAAATATTTAATATTTAAAATAATATTTAGAAAATAAAAAATAATATTTTATTTTTCGAAAAATATCACAGCCTTCTGATGTGCATGAACCTAATCACCTATTTAAACCTCCCCCTCTTCAAAACCCAAAAAGAATCCGAACAACTCGACAAATCTCACAAAACAACAACACTCTTTTTCTTCTTCTTCTTCTTCTTCTTCTTCTTCTTCTCTCTCTGCTTCAAGAAACATTTCGGTTTGTACCAGACCCGAAATTTTGCCCAGATTTTGCCAAAATTTAGAGTTTCGTAGTTGCAAAATGTACGGACAGAGTGGAACCGACGCGGATATCACACTCCTCGACTCGATTCGGCGCCACTTGCTGGGCGAGACGGATCTACGGATCGGAAATTCGATGGCCAACTCGGTTTCGGGTCCGATTTTCTCCCGGAGCTCCAGCTTCAGCAGCCTGTACCCGTGCTTGACCGAAAACTGGGGCGATTTGCCGCTCAAGGAGGACGATTCCGAGGACATGGTGCTCTACGGTGTTCTAAGGGACGCCGTTAACGTCGGGTGGGTCCCGTCGCTCGGGTCCGGCTCGGCTGATACATGTTCTTTAAACTTTTCGGTAAAATCGGAGCCGGAGGTTTTGACGCCGGTGAGTACAGTGCCGGAGAAAAAACCGGCACCGGTTCAACCGGTCCGACCGGTTCAGCAGCCGTCTCAAGCCGGTCCAGCTGTGGTTCCTGCCAAAGGGAAGCATTACAGGGGCGTACGGCAACGGCCGTGGGGCAAGTTCGCCGCCGAAATTCGGGACCCGGCAAAGAATGGCGCGAGGGTTTGGCTTGGAACTTTTGAAACGGCTGAGGATGCGGCTCTGGCTTACGACAGAGCCGCTTATAGAATGCGCGGCTCCAGAGCTTTGTTGAATTTCCCGCTCAGGGTTAACTCGGGCGAGCCTGATCCGGTTCGGGTGACGTCGAAGCGGTCGTCGCCTGAGCCATCCTCGTCTTCGGAGAGCGGTTCTCCAAAGAGGAGGAAGAAGGTGGCTGTTTTGAACCCGGCTCAGGCTGGGTTGGAAATGGGAGCTGGAATTGGGCAGCAGCAAGTGGGAGGCCAAGTGGTGGTGTCGTGTACACGTGGCGAGCAGTTATTGGTGAGCTGATGATGATGGTGGGAGAGTGGGGAAGGCGAAAAGCACTACTAGCTGCTTCATTGAATTGTGGAGGGCACACTGTAATTATCTGAGAGATATATATATATATATATATATATATAGGGAAATGTAGGATTTCAGCTTCTTATTTTGGGGTTCCCATGATTTTGGAGGCTAACTTGTCAGGGAGAAGCCAATTTTTTTTTTTTTTTGGTTGCAAAAAAGAAAAAGAAAAAGAAAATAAAGAGGGGATGGTTGTTGATAGATGAGCTAAGAGAGGCTGCTGCTGCTTTATGTCGGTTTTGTGAATACAAGATTCTGTTATTGTTTGATGAACTCAATTTTGAAGTTGAGTTAGTCCCCTTTTTTTCACAAGAACAAATTAGTTGGCAAGCATTGCAATCATCTTGGTGTCTTTTCCTTTTGGCCTTGGAATGCACATTTTGGATACAAATTGCAAAATTTGTTCTCCTCATTGAGTTATTTGGAAAGAAAGTAGAGGCGGAATTAAACATGACCACAAGTAAGAAATGAGTATGACTTGTAACCACTTTAAATGTACGAATTTCAGAAATAGAGAAGGAACTAAACATGACCACAAATGAGAAATGAGTATGACTTGTAACCACTTTAAATGTACGAATTTCTGACTTTAATTTATGATCGGCATTAATTTTAAGAATAAATGCTTTTCACTTCTACATAGCGTTCCTAAAACAAACACCGTGGGAAGGAGGTTTCGTCCTAAATTCCCAAATGGTCAATTTTGTTCTCTTTCGACGCCTCCAACTCTCCCAAAGCATGTTTAAAGCCATCGTCTATTTATCTTTGACTAAAACAAGCACTTTGGAAAGTTCTGTCTTAGCTATTCAGATGGTCTCTCATACACTTTACTTCCTCATTTCAAATGACCATACCATGTACGCAATGCACACAGTTGTTGTGCATTGAAATTTGACTTCCTTCTCTGTCTGCAATCGGAACTTTTCAACTCCCCCCAATTAATAGAATAAGCCCTCATCTATTTGTTCACTAAAACAAACATTAATTTGGTATGCAAAATGATCGATTCTATTGATGATAGTATAGGGAGCTCTGAATTATTATTAATTTTTGACAAACGATATTGGAATGGGAATTCGGACACAACTTCAGATACAGAGATAACTGTTTTTAACCATTTAAGCTCAAATTGATTGCCAAAACCTGTAAATTATTAACAAGTAACTTAAATTCCCACACAAAAACACACACGTATCTATACTTATCTTTTTGCCAGGCTAAATCTTCACATATAATCCAGCAAAATAAAAATTTACATGTACATATAATTCCTTTCTAGCCGCATTAAGACATGTTTCCTACGCACGTGTGCATGTGCACATTCGTTCCCTTTTGGTTGAAGTTAACATTTTCCATCTGTTGGGTCATGACATTTTTCATTGTCAAGGTGTGATTGAGGTTCGAACTTAAGACTATTGATCTGTAAATTAAGGTCTTGTTTTATTAGGTTTGATCCTGTTAAATTATTTATTACTTTTTTTTTTACTGGAGCTGAGATATTTCAAAGATTAGCAGAGAGAGAGAGAGAGAGAAGAAAAACGGGGTTCATGTCAAGCTCACAATAAATAAAACTCAACGCACGAGGGGCGCCAAAACGGCTTAAATTAAAATAAAAGAAAATACAGTTGTACGGTCAATGCAAGCAACAGCAACAGCAACAGGAACCGCAGGCAGGCAAAGCTCCTTTGACTTTCAAACATTTTGACCATAAGACTTTGTTAATAATAATATTCAACTCGAGCCATTTTCATCAGAAATTAGAATCAAATCCAGAATGCTACACTAGTAGTGGGGTAGGGCACTTATGCAAAACTACAATGCGATCGACGACTCTTCCAACTTCGAATTTATTGTTTTCTTCTTCTTCTTCTTCCAACATTTCAACCATTCAAATATCTCTCATTTAAGATCATGCTTACGTGTTCCCAAGCAATTAATGTTCTTCTTCCCTACTTGCTAACAAATGTTTCCATCCTTTTGTTTTTGTGGGTAAGGACACATTTTGTGACAGAAACTTTGAAACAATGTTCATATGTAAGGAAAAATACATGTTTCCATTCAAGCAAACATGTTTCCCTTCTGCTAACCTCAAGAGCTTCCAAGTGCAGCAACTTACATGGCCATCATAATTTGAGACCATTTATCTGTAAATCAATATCCTTTTCCACTAAGCAAGATCCCATTGGCAGTGAATGGAAACATGTATATATTGCAACTTGACATGTACTAAAACTTACACAGAAATGTTCAGTGGGCCTAGTATGGACCCAATGAGTACCCCTGCCAATCCAGTAATTGTGAATGGTGGAATGATTTAGGTTTGGGCCTGCTAAGTAATTGTTGGGGGTGTCCATTCGTTCATACAATGGATTCAGGACACTCAGGTTCAAGCAAGTGTGCCTAATCTGCACTGGTTGTCAAAGATTGAACAGTTTTGGCAGTCTCAACTGGAAGCATTTCCCATGAGAGAACATGAAAATCATTCAAGAGGAGCAATATATAGCATTCCATGTAAGAGGGATTGAAGATTCTTTCGATGACCCCTTAAATGTTATATGAAAATACCAATCTGAAAACCAAAATCACAACCCTATGAAGGTGGATACAACATTACTAATTTGAGATACTTCAGTTATATGGTATAAGCTTTATAAATACACGTCAAGCTTTGAAATGTCTGTGGGCAAGTTTTCTTGCAATAGCACCACCCTTGGGCAACAAAACACGAAACAATCAAGTCCATGCATTCATTTTTGGCAGTACCCCGGAAACGTTTGATTTCTTCTCCATGGTTCAATTGAAACAATGACTAAGATTAAGCTCAATCAGGAGTTATATCTTATGATTGCAATATGCCCTGAAAAAAATAACCAGAACGTCATTTAAAAGACATCAAACGGATCCACCCGCCCTGCACTTCTCAATATATTGGCGACCTTCTCCTGCAATATTGAATTTCATGAGATTAAATGGGAATGATTTTGGATTCAATGCATACGGTATATGCTAGCCTGTACCGACAAGTACAGATGCCCTCATATTGTCAACGAGACCATGGTAACTAACACACGACTTTGAAGGTTCATCACAATTAATACATAGGTTGACTTAGCATAAAATTAAAATTGATTTTTCAAGGGGGGAAGATATGATTAACACACATGATGTGGTGTACGAGATATCTGAATTGTAATACCTCTTGGTTCGGGTGCGATCTTCTTCATAGTCCATTAACCCAGCTGTTTCACCAAACAGGACGTCATCGAGTGCTTGGAAGTCACGCCCACCCTGCTTAAAGTGCAAACTTTGCCATGTAAGTAAAACATGTTGACCAATATACCAGTATCACAACCAAGAAAAATTCTCTCATGTGCACAGTTTTTTGAGTGAAATCATTATTTTAAATAATTTTTTTGAAAAGACAAGTAGGTTGAATGATCCAATGAGGTAAAGCCCGTGCCATTTCGGAAGTACATGAAAAATGCTCTTTCCTATTTAGTTAACTGAGCTTTTGAGGATCACGAGAGTAGGAACCCTTATCTTTCACAGCTTTTGATACGGAAGTAAATAGCTTAAAAGGGACAGAAACTGGGATTTTATAACACGGAATCCTTTAATATGAGAAAATTTCAATTGCTTCCCCTCTTATTTGGGAAGTGTGAATTTTGACATGTTCAAGCTTCATGATTTTAATGTATCTTGGTCCTAGCATGCTGACAAGTTTGATAAAAGCTCTTCCATACTAAGCAAAAGATAAATGTCTCCTTGACATGAAAAGGATGGAGGTCCAAAATTTGGAAATGAAAAGCCAACCGATGCATGCTCACTCTACAAAGGCATTTAATATAAATTGATTTGCAAATTTGGTAGGATAGAGGTGTATAACGATAACTCAAAACAAAATCATAATTACATAGGTTGATGAAGAAGATTCAACTTACCCTGTTAAAAAGAGACTTCTTTACTTCTTCCACCTTGTCCTTGACTGCCTTTTGCTTTTGGTGTATTGTATTCAACGCACACTTTTTATCTGCCCATTTGATCTTCTCTTCAATTGTGAGAAGCACATTGTCTGTAGTGTTTAACCTGATTTTTTTTTTCCAAAAAATTACTGTAAAATATCATCTATGTAAAGAGATTTCTTTATGGGAATGTACAGAGATCTCATAGCAACAGATGGCTTATAAATTAAAAGATAGAAAGAGATGCTGCAGGATGGCGGTAACATTATTTATACCACCATCCCGGGGTACAGACACCAGGCAAGGCATAAGTAAGAAGGTGCCTAACATAACAAAAAGGATTTGAGTTGGAGAGGGAATTTTAAGATGGCGTTTTCACTCTCCCATTTTATCCATTTACACCCCTTCTCTTATTTCCATGCTTCGATATTTGAACAAATCAAAGGAGAATGAAAGCATAAAAATAAGGGGAGGAGTGCAAAATGGGAGTGTGAAAATTGCCAGCCTTAACTAACACAGTTGAAAGACCTTAGACATGGAACATCCAACAAGAAACAGAAGTATACATACCAATCATCTAAAGTCTGTATTATATTCCCTAGTTGTCCAGGCCTCAAATCCCTGCCAGCTGCAAATTGAACCTGGAAAGAAAATGATGGTCAAGATTAAACATTGAGTTCAAAACATGTATCCAGGAAATTATCTAAAGAGCAAATATAATTAAGGCAAACTATTCAACCTCAAAAGATCTTCTCAAATGATCCAGCTTCCCTTTGACTATGCCCTATACATAAGACAATGAAATATTAGCCTTGTTGACTGGCGACCTTTTTAGTATCTCATTTTTACTGGTCTAAAGAAATCGTCTTATAGATAAGAACACATAACAAATCTTTGATAACCAAATGAATTTGACATATTTTTCCGATTAATGATTTGCACCTACCGCATACATGCATTCGTTGATAAGAAAGTCTTCAAGTTCGCGCACATTTGAAAGATCAAGCTGCTCAAGAAGTTGATCATAGGATAAAACCTGGTAAACAAAATAGAAATTTAGAAATTGCAGTTGCATTTGTACTTATAAACTCAGAGGTCGACATATCCATGCTATGTTACACTATGATCGGAATTTAGGAAGGAAACAAATATAGGGGTAGCTCCCATTTTTAAGGAAAGAAAAAAAATGGTATCACTCCTGTTAATTGCATATTCAAGAGACAAAACAACAAACAAAAGTCCCATTCCATTCAATTCAAACACGAGCCCCCTTCCCCAAATCAAGATAAAGACATATTTCGAAAATGCTTTAACAAAAATGGCAATAGTTAAGCCAAAAAAAATCTAATTTTACCCAAAATGAATCCACATCCTCTACCTTATCATCAAACAACCTACTTCTTTCTCACCAAATAACCCAAAAAAGAATCCAACACCGGGCATCACCAGGGGATAAAAAGTGATTTTCCACCAACAAAAAGTAGCAGTTTCCAGGTCAAACCCACACCGGAAAACAAATTTATAGAGCATCGAATAAACCGTTAAGCAGTTCCTCCAGCAAGAAGTAGCAGTTCCTCTCCTCGATTTTAGGCAACACTGCAATTTTATGGCAAACCCCTTTTGCTTTTCTAACCAAATTCACCCAATTTTCTGCAGGAAAAAAAAAAGTGTTTCCCGTTTCTTTGGAAATTTTTTTAGTCAAGGGACAGGTACTATCCTTCCCTTATTTTCCTTCTTGATGTCTATGTTGAATTCTGAGTATTTTCTGTACAATAACCAAAATTTTATTAAGTGAAAATGGTCCTACAGCTGCCCAAGCCTTTTTCCATTTATCAGCACGAACATGAGGTTTCCTCACAGGCCCCAGAAAACATTAACAATGGTTTTTACTAGTGGAGGCCTTGGTGGTGATCACAGAGGCCATGGTGGCTGTGATGTTTGTGTAAGGAATACTGGGAGTCATGGTTAAATAGAAGACACAAACGGTCTAAACAGTTTATGCCACAGCCTTAAAGTTCCGTGAAGAAACAAATGGTCTAAACTTTCAGCTCTTCTGCTGCACATGATGCAACAATTCAGATAGGATTACAATAGGCTTCCTACTTTGGATAATATCACAAGTCTTCATTTTTAGTTCTGCCTCTAGCCTGTTTTCATACTTATGTGAGTAATCTGTTGTGTGAGTATTTGGGACCCCTCAAATATGTTTGAAAGTGGGTCCACTCTTTTTTAATTCTTAAGAACAGAATGTAGGCCCTCCACTCTCTTATGTTACACACATATAAACCGGAGAGGCAGTTGTTGCAAATTTTTCTGAGCCTCCCTTTTTCCTCCTTTTTCTCTCAATTGTTTTTTTCATCGAATGAAACTTCTAACTTTGTTTATGAAACAATTGTAGAATTAATTAGTTCACAAATTTCAAAGGAAGCTTTTTGCTACCTAGGCAACAAGACCTTGAGAAATCTCACATGAACATTGATTTGAGAAAAAATGACCAACTAGTGCAATATCACCCACCAAAGTCCGTATATTCTACACATGGAAAAATAAAGTGGCTTTTTGCCTGGTACCTATGTGAAATGGTTTGACTAAAGTGGGAATTTTCACATTTGTTGCTAGGCTACGTAAGAATAAAAAATGGACTAAAATGCTTTACTTTTAATACTTAATACCATCATCTATCAAGGATTAATCAGAAGTTTCGAGTATGATATAATCAGATTGCAACTATCAAAAAAGAGAAGGTCGAGGAAATAGAGTATGATATAATACTAATCGTTATACCTTGTTTATCTCAGCTAGAGAGAGCACAGTAAGTTGCTTCAGCTTGGTGATTTGATCTGGGGTTAGTGGTGGAAGAAGGCTAGCATTACCTGCCACACATTCAGTCATTAAATTTCATCCATAGGCATGTGAAACAAGAAATAGAAAATTTTCAAGTACCACTACCAATGTCGGAATCCAATGAAACAACCAAAAACACGACTGATCTAAGATCTTAGGGCTCCTTAAACAATTTCTCGTCCTATATAGATAAATAATTTATGAAGTTGTAGCAAGAGAAGTAGACCTGACTTAGTTTCCGAAAATTCAACTCATATATAAAAGACGGAACGATAGGTAGTTAAAAAACAACATATTCATAAATGAGTGTGACATGAATGAGGATGTTGTGATGGATGTGTGGTAAAACAAAGAAGGATAGAGTCACATACACAAGAAGGCTAAATTAGTTCCAGTTGGAGATAATATGAGATAGAACAGGTTATAAGGGTTTGGACATTTGAACAAGGGTTAAACATAGTGGCTTATAGGAGGACAGTAAATTACATGGGTGGAGATAAATAGAAAATATATAATAGCTTGTGACTCGAACAAAAATAAGCTGTGGTGATGAAAATCTCTTACTCTTGTAGTCGCTCCATGTACCATGAGCAAAGAGACGAAGCAGATCAATGTATACAGCATAATCAGTTCCTTGAAGCTGCATTGTTAGTTGAATCAAGAATCAATCAGTAAAACTTAACTACGTTAATAAAGAAAGAAAATAAAATGGGATGCCATGCTGAAGACAAAATTATATCAATTAACCCAAAAATTAAAAGAAAATATATTGGATTGGGTACTTAACATCCCCTCACTACTACTGAAGACATGGTCAGATACAACTGGAGGAAATATGCCTGCTAAGGTCTGTAAGCAGTAAGCGAACACAGTCACTTAGCTCATCGAAGTCAAAATCAATCTACAAGAATCCAATTTTGACGCGGGATTTAAGACTTATTAGGTGATGTTTTTGATATCCATATTTGATCAAACACACAATATAACAATCTGATATAGAACTAAGATTCTATTTTTGATAAGAATATAAAACATAAAAGAAAGTACAGGAAAAGTAAAAAACCAAAAGGAACATAGATATAATGAAACCAATTCTAAATTGGCATTCAAACCCACTTTCTCATTTTGAGATCATATACTAAATCAAACCCACGTTTATAACCGCACATAAAACCCAAATAAGAACACAAGAACAAAAATTAAACAAATTGATAATCTGAAAATACCCAAAAGCTATAAAGCATGGGACTAACAAAATCCAAATCAACAAAGCCAAAAGCATAAATTGTTGTCAACACCCAAACTGTATCAGGCAAAGCAAATAACAATTAAAACCAAACAAAGGAAATTAACTACAATAAATAAATGCATGTAAGACTGACCTCGAGCACACTGGGGACAGCCAAAATCTCAGAGAAAGCGAAGAGAGAAGAATGAGAAGTGACTTGGACTATGAGGCTGACGAGAGAAGACCCTTGCAGAGTAGAGGCTTGCTTCACAAAGTGCTCGATCACTTGGGCTTGTTTCTGCTCTATCTCCATTGAAAGCCCTCTTTGAGGGAAAAAAAACCAAAAGTTCGAAAGATAGAAGAAAAAGAATTCAGAAAGAGAGCTTGAAAAGACGAACAAGGATGAGTTTGATGGGTTTTGGCGGAGAGAATTTTGGGTGCTGTATATTTATTTATTTATGTACGTATTCCGTGAATTCAGCGCAGCGGTGTTTAGAGCATCATGCTATTTTAAAGTTCCAATTTTAACCTTTTATAATAACCTTCGAGTGCTTAGTGGTCCTTTTTTTTTCGAAGTTGCAATTCATTGCAAACCCCCAAATGGGTAGAGGATAGTACAAATAAAGCCGAGCAAAAGCACCGGCCAGAAGATATACAATAACAAATCTAGCTAAAATCAGTACAGTATAGCATGAAGATCATGTTCTTGAGCCAAAAACTAAACTGTCAAAAGCCAACAAAAAGGCATTTAGCTCAGATAAAGGCATATAGCCCACAAAGAGGCCTTACACCCGCATTCAGCATAAAGCCCACATTAAACATAAAATACATAAACTAAAACACATGAAACCTAGCCGCCACAACCAAAGAGACACTCCAAGCTGCCACCAATAGCAAAGAGAAACTCCACGACTGTGAATGGACAAGCTACCAATCCCCACCATGAAGAACCAAACACCTGTAGGTCAGCAAACCAAGCCAACCATCCCTCAAAACATAGCCCCCTCGAGATTCACTAACAGATCCAGAATTAACCCAACCAATACATCCAAAGGACAGCAGCCAACAAATAAGGAATTAGAAGGTGGTGCAAGCGCCTAAGCTAGAGCTCTACACACCAAGAACCTAGAAGAAGGTGGTGCAAGCACCTAAGCTAGAGCTCTACACACCTTCCAATAAATACGCGCCAAAACGAGTTTAAAATTTGCAGCTGCAAACCAAGGATGAGGCCAGATCAAAAGGGAGGTGAAGGAATCCAAATGAGCCATGGATTTTGGGTCGGTATGGAGCAGGACCTCTAAAACTTGACCTCAGGCCGACGGGCAGTCCTCGGGAAAGAGAAGATCTGAGTAGATCTAAACAGGAGCACCAAAATCAGAGCCCACCACCGTGCAGACCGCAAATGGAACAACTAGAAACCACAAACCCACCAAGATCAGCCACAGTTGCAGTAGAAAGGAGGGTAAGGAGAGATCTGGGCCAAAACCAAACTAGAACAAGGCAAGAGAAAAGTGCGAGAAAAAATAAAAGAAAACCGCAACAGGGGGTAGAGAGAGACGATAGAGAGGAGGGTTGTGGGGAAGGGAAGGGAGGGGAAACGGAACGGGTTGGAAAAATGAAAATGGCCACCAACCCCCAAAAGGAGCGGTGGCTGAGCTTTCAGAGAGAGAGAGAGTTTTCTTTTAGCTGGTTGAGTTGCTTTTCCCTTGCTTTGTACACATCTTTTTCCTTAGGGCCAGTTTGGCATTGCTGTGCTGTGAAAATAATCGATGTCAGATTTGCTGTGAAAAAAATCAGCTGTGAGAGAAAGCAGTTTGGCGTTTGGTAAACTTTTTGCTAAAAGTATTGTTGGTATTGATTCTCGCATAATCAAAAAAATAATTCATGCATAATCATTAAACCCAGCGCATCTTCGAAACTGATTCCTGCATAATCAGAAAATGAAAGCACCTCATTAGATGCTTTCCCTTATAGCTTTCTTTCACAGCAATTTTTAACAATAAGTGATTTTCTCATAGTTTATCAAACGGGCTAGGTTTCCCAAATTTTTTTAAAAATCACTTATC
Organism: Prunus avium; assembly: GCF_002207925.1. Next base: position 559,033 of record NW_018921688.1, on the reverse strand, counting down.
ACCCAAAATAAGCAATGCCAAACTGGCACTTAGTGGTCATTTGGTATTGCTTATTTGGGATAATAAGTGGTTTATAAAAATTTTTGGGAAGCTCAGCTCGTTTGGTAAACTATGAGAAAATCACTTATTGTTAAAAATTGCTATGAGAGAAAGTTATAAGGGAAAATAGCTAATAAAGTGCTCTTATTTTTTGATTATAGAGGAATCATTTTCAAAGAGGTGCTAGATTTAATGATTATGCATCAATCATTTTTTGATTATGTGGGAATCAGTACCAACAACACTTTTAACAAAAAGTTTACCAAAGGTCAAACTACTCTGATTTCTCTCACAGCAAATCGGACAACGATTATTTTCACAGCACGACAATGTCAAACTAGCCCTTATTATAAATTTAGTTATTTACAATAACACCCTTGAGATTTTGGGGTTTTTCTTTCGGAATTACACGACCACCCTTAGTGCTCAAGCTGAATTTGTTACTGGAAGAGAAAAATAATTTAAACAAGCAAAATTCCGAAAATAACTTTTCACGCTCTTTTTGGGTTGATCTTCTCAGTTTCGTTCTTACCTTTCTTTTTAATTCCTAGGGTTTTAATATTTTTCTTACTTTCAGTTGAATCTTCCCTAAGCTCACAGTAAGTTATCTCCTTCTCTACAGGTGCACATCTCCTGTTTATTTTTCTTGTTTGATTTTTATGGTGTTTTCCCTTTTGCTTAAATTTTGGCTTGTTTGTCTGTTTCTTGCCTCAGTCACTCCCTCGCTCACTACTTTCAAATTTCAGCACATATATAATTTTGATTGAAATTGAATGAAAAGGAAAAAGACAGATGCATTAATGGAAAACATATATGGCTTTGTGAGAGATTAAAATACTGGGCTCAGGTCATTGCAACTGAGCAAGACGACAGACATTACAGGAGAGAGAAAGAGAAGGGGAAGTGAGAGTAGGAAAGAGTTGGATAGTGAAGTGAAAGAGGATGGGAAGGGTTGCCAATGCTATAATTTATGCATATGAATGCAAAATATGTGATACTGGTACACTGCAATTAATTTCATATTAGTGTGTGAAGTGGTTAACTGCAAGGAAATTAGATGCTGTCTTGATTCTTGAATGAGCAGAGCACTGGTTGGGTCTGCCAATCTACCAACCCATTATATTTGTAATTCGTTTTAAGTTTTTCATCTTTTGAAGATCTCTGAGTTTTGATTTTCAGTTTTATTAGGCACCAACTGTTTGGAAGCTGACGCTACTTGAACCTTAAAGGATGGTGAGTTATTTTTTTGGTTTTGTTTTCCTTGCTAAATTTTATTGGTTTCTCAGTTGCACTAAAACTATTTCGTAGTTTAATGATGCTGTAACAAATTTAAGAGCGAGCTACATAACTTTGACATTTCTCTGGGGTAATTGCAGGCGACTCTTGCTGATTCATTTCTTGCAGACCTTGATGAACTATCTGACAATGAAGCTGATGCTATTGTGAGTATATTCTGCCTTTCATATGAGAAAATCATGACGACCAACATTTACAAAGCTAGTCAATGAGATGTTAAAATTTTATTTTATTTCTCAGATTCTCAATCTCTGCACTATAAGTAATTACTTTTTTTTTTTGCAGGTTGAAGATGATGCTGATGCTGAAAACATGGAAGAAGATGTTGATGGGGACTTGGCAGACTTGGAAACGCTTAATTACGATGATCTGGATAGTGTTTCAAAATTACAGAAAACACAAAGATATACTGATATAATGCAGGTTTGTTGTAATAGGAATGCCTGGATTTTCTTCATGGAGTACTTTCTAATCAAAATCTTTATATTATATTGTGTCCAAACTTGATCTTTTAACTTTACTGTATTTATATCTTCTTAATGCTTATCCTTTCTTTGATGCATTAGCATTTAGGATGACTGCTGTTGCAGTTAACTTTTTTTTTGTTTTTGTTGGGGTTTTTCTTTATAAAGTTTTCATCATGTTGACACATATATCTGTGTATTTAGGTTTCAACATTGCCTTTATTTTAGGTTTTTTAAACGTGTACTGTATGCCCTGTTTGATAAAGGTTTTGGTTTTGGTTTTTTAAATAAAGACAGAAGGTGGTTAAAAATGAGAATATATAGAAGAAATATGAGGTACGGAAGAGAAGATGTTATTTTAAAATTAAATTGAAACTAATTTTGGTGTTATTTTAAAAGTACTTGTATGTGTTTCTTCCTTTGTGGTTCAGTACTCTTCTATGTTCCCCCTGCCCCATCTTCTTTTTCCATTTTTATTACTGGAATGTGCATAATGACATGTATGTAATTGGAATACAGTGTTTAAATTGTAGAAAGTGGAAGAGGCACTGGTGAAGGGTTCTGATATGTCAAGTCATGGAATAGTTTTAGAAGATGATCCAGAATACCAGCTGATTGTGGACTGTAATGCTTTGTCAGTTGACATTGAGAATGAAATTGTAATCATCCACAATTTTATTCGTGATAAGTATCGCCCAAAATTTCCAGAGCTTGAATCACTTGTGCATCATCCAATTGATTATGCCCGAGTTGTTAAGAAAATTGGGAATGAAATGGATGTAACCCTTGTTGATCTGGAGGGGCTTTTACCTTCCGCAATTATTATGGTTGTGTCAGTTACAGCATCAACTACAAGTGGCAAACCGCTTCTGGAGGAAGTCCTTACAAAAACAAATGAGGCATGTGATCGAGCCCTTGCGCTTGATTCAGCAAAGAAGAAGGTTCTTGATTTCGTTGAAAGTAGAATGGGCTTTATTGCACCAAACCTTTCTGCTATAGTTGGGAGTGCTGTTGCGGCGAAACTTATGGGGACAGCTGGCGGTCTCACATCCTTAGCTAAGATGCCTGCTTGTAATGTTCAGCTTCTTGGTGCTAAGAGAAAAAACCTTGCTGGGTTTTCCACTGCAACATCACAATTCCGTGTTGGTTATGTTGAACAGACAGAGATATTTCAAACTACACCCCCTTCTTTGAGGATGCGTGCCTGCCGGCTCTTGGCTGCAAAATCAACACTTGCAGCACGGGTGGATTCCACAAGAGGAGATCCATCTGGAAACACTGGAAGGGCATTCCGGGAGGAGATTCATAAGAAAATTGAGAAATGGCAGGAGCCTCCTCCTGCAAAACAACCTAAACCACTTCCGGTTCCTGATTCTGAACCTAAAAAGAAGAGAGGTGGTCGCCGGTTAAGGAAGATGAAGGAAAGGTAGTGCAGTGTTTCTATTGTTTTATACTTACCATTTAGTAATTGTTGATTCATATACTGATATTTACTTTTACAGATATGCGATAACGGACATGAGGAAGCTGGCAAATAGGATGCAATTCGGTATACCTGAAGAGAGTTCCTTAGGTAATTTTCTGTCTCCTGTTAGTAAATTTAGATTGTATATTTTCTTATGTTGCATTTTTCTTTTATACATCTGTAGGGGAGTCACTATGCCCTACTTGATTGCTCATTATTAAGTTTCCGATTATGTGAGGAAAAATATGTGGGCATGCCGAGATCTTTTCTTTTTTGTCCTGAATGCACAGGTCCAATACCAATATGCATGTTTTATACTGAAGGATTTTTTTTTGGGGGGTGGGGGGTTTCAAAACTTGTGATCAGAGAGTCCACCTTCTCTCTAATTTTCATTTATAACCCAATAAAAAAAAAAGGGCAAAAATTGAGTAATATTTTTCGCTGCATATTGTGAATTCCTACAGGAAACAGGATTTTTGTCTTGAAGTTTGCCAATAACATTTACTTTCTTACACTTCCTACAATCAGGATCTGAATTGTCCGTTGTAGTGGGGTTCCCGTTTACATGAATAGTTGGTATCTGTGCAATTGCATGGAATATGTTGCTCTCTGGATTCGTAATATGTTTATACTCATTTTTTTGTCTTGATAATAGGGGATGGACTGGGTGAAGGTTATGGAATGCTTGGTCAAGCTGGGAGTGGCAAGCTGCGTGTATCAATGGGTCAGAGCAAACTTGCTGCCAAAGTCGCTAAGAAGTACGCTTTTCCTTGCTGATTTTAATTATTGTTTTCTTTTATGGCCCAGTGATTAATATGGATTGCCATTTGTGTTTCTGTGCTGTTTTATTGGTAAAAGTATGAGATAATGATCCTTGACCTGATATCACGAGCTGCATATTCTTTTCAGGTTCAAGGAAAAGAATTATGGAAGCAGTGGTGCTACATCTGGACTTACTTCAAGTTTAGCATTTACGCCTGTGCAGGTAACATCACTTGTTACCTTACACTTGAAAAATCTCCCATATTCACAAATGCATTGGTTTCCAAGCTAGTGACATAGAAAATTACTTCTTACATTTAGGAAATTCTTTCTTAATAACAGTTGCCATTTTCCTTCAGGGGATTGAGCTCTCGAATCCACAGGCTCATGCACACCAGCTCGGCGGTGGAACTCAAAGCACCTACTTCTCTGAAACGGGAACATTTTCAAAAATCAAGAGGATCTGACCCACGCAGGAGAAACTTTCTTATATCCATGAGATTTCGCTAGTTGCCAATACCATGAATAACCTTAGTCTGAATGCGTACATGATTTTTACTAGATGAAGTCATTTTACATCGCTGTTATCTCATGCTTTAGAGACCAAATTTTTTCCGATGTACGTTATGGTCCCAATCAAAGTTGGTATACCTAACAGAATTCATGACCTGTTTGTTTGTAGGGATTAAAGGAGGAATTTAGTACCCGTCTTTATAAGTTAACTAATGATGAGCCCCACTTTATCGGTGGCAATTTATTTTCTTGAGTAACTGCTACATTGTCTTATTAGGGTATCAGCCATGTTCCATAATGACGTCCAACAACTAATCATGTCATAATAGATAGAAGACCATTTTAGATGCCACAACATGTTCCTTGGGAGAAATTCTTGCGTAGGGCTGCCTAGCAGATCTCTCACGGAAGAGTGGGCTCTACATGCGGGTTTCACACCAAGACCCACCCCTTGATTTGAACTGAGGAAATTGAAATCAAAATTTTTATTTTTATTTTTATACGAGTAATATTCTGGTGGAGTATCGAACCTACGACCTTAGACGGTTACCTTAATGTAAATTATGGAGAGGTAAGTGGACTATATGCTAATGCTTTTCATTTACAGTAACACAACACAACCACCATGGCAAGCCAGTGAAAGAATAAGTATAGCCTTCAGATATGATTCACCAGAAGATATGAGGGAAACCTATATTCATTTCGACGAGCTATTTTTTTTAACCACTCCATGTGGGTCTTAATCAACTTGTAAGCTAGTCCTAACGTTGAGGACCGAGCAGCGCAGTCCTGGTACACAGAATGCTTAAGATCCACCATCATCAATGCTTTCTCACGTTAGTGGGCACCATCAGGCCTCCAAATATTCTGAACACAACCCATCTAATCTACCATGTACACTGTCACATCATTGCAATAGGCACATATTCCATGCCGACAATCAAACAAACTGTTCTTACAATCTAGGGAACTAAAAGTTGGAAATCAGTTCGCTTTTGGTTTTCAAAATTCCAACCTGCATCTACCATACACAATAATTTCTTTTGCCAGGATCATTACCAATACATTCAGTACCGGGTTAAGCAAAACTGGAAATCTATCCATATACCCAACAGGCTTGGCCAGTACATCAATGCTATGATCAGCAAAGTCTAAGACCAGTTTAACGCTAGTTGAGTAAGCTTATGCTAAGATGCTACCACACATGTTAACAGGGAAAAGGAATTGTTCAGTACAAAGATGCGTACATCAAGTGCTACTATTGCATTAAACATTGAACCACCTTTGAGGGGCACCAATGTGCTCCAACTTAAGGAAAGCCCCCTGATTTCTTCGAAACTGCAATGACGTTGAAGTTGAGGGAGTCAGGATTTTTCTGGATCATGCCCTGTATGACTTTAGCTGCATCCTGTTAAACAATAAAAAAGCAATCAAATACATGAAAGGGTCAATGCAATGGACTATAATTAAGGAAAAAAATGTTCCATTAAAGGATGCGAACTGCACATAAACACTCAGGCAGAAGGGCCAAAACGCTCCTACACCCATATTGAAACACTGTATTTTAATTTTCTAAAACAGCCAAACATATGAGAATTATCTACTCAATATTTTCTTTAAAATAAATTTTCCAAGGCACATGCACATGCACATGCATGTTGCGGGAACAGAGACTTGCTCCTCTTAGCATATTTACTCTAAACCAAAAGCCAATATGTGCACAATTGCCCTACCCAAGCCTGCTAGGAGGAGCTGCTGGCCTCGGCATTTTCTGGCTCAACATGCTTAGGTTTAAGACTTGCAGCTTTACAACAATCTCAAAAGGTTTCTTCTAGACTTGCACTCCAAAATAAAAGCATTGGAACTAGGGGCGCATTTGAAAATGTTTATGCTTTGGTTTTTTCGAATCAAAGAAAAATAAAGTAGATGGAGATGAGAAAGAGAACATATATAGGAGAAGGGAGGAAAAGAGGAGGGATATTATAACAATATTAAATTTTTTTTCAGTTTAATATCTACTTGATGTGTTATTTATCTTCTCTCCCCAACTATTTCATCTATCTTCATATGCTTCTCCACCCTTTATCCTTAATTGAACAAAATAGATGCCAAACAGATTAGCGTTGGTATATGGTTTGGCATCCCTTGTGTTTTCCTCCCTTTATTTTTAAATCAGAATGCATCATGGCAATTTTAGATACCTGCAATAGACTGTTTGGTGAAGATGGACCGTGAGAAATTGGACCTGATTTTCTCCCATCAAGCTCGTAAAGTTCCCCTACATATAAATTTTTATTATTATAAAAAAAGAAGATCAAAAGGACCGAAGATACATCTGAACACGGTGGTAAAGAGACACAAGACAGAGATAGATAGAAGAATTTAAGTATGTACCCTCAACACATGAGAAGCAGATAAAGTGAGTGTCCACATTATCTGATGCCTGCAAAGAAAAAGGGTAAGACATTAGATGCACAAACCATCTGAACCAAAAGCAAGAAAAGAACAGAGAAAATATTGGCACTTTATATAATTTTCTCTGCTACTTATATATATATCACCTCGGTTTCACCGCCAGTAGCTGCTACTGAATGAGCAACTTCCATTTCTCTGTCCTTTTCAAGGAATGCGGCACGCTACATGTACAGAAAATAGATGACAATGACAAGCAAGAAAAATATCATATGCTCTATATGAAAAGGTCAAACTGAAAGGACAAAAAATGATGTAGAGAGAGGAAAACAAAATAGAACCTCCAATGGATCCATTGTTGCAGTACTTTTGAAAAACCTATCCAAGTATGACTCCTCAACTGAGAAAAACAAGCACACATCAACAGGGAAAAAGTAAAGTGATAAAACTTTAAAAATAAATAGTAAACAATTAGCCAGAAAGAAGTTAAATAATTGGCTTCCGCTCTGACACAGAAGTTTGATTTCAAAGGCTGTGTACTTAAACAAAAGCAAGGCTCATTCCTCCAATGGTGTTTATTCAAGGTAACAACATTGGTATCTAGAACTGCCTAATTTCAGGACTGTGTCCCTACCTTCCAAGCTCATTCCTCCCAAGGTGTTAATTAAGAAAACTGTGTAGTTTTACGACTGTGTATTCTACCTTCCAACTAGGTGGTCCAAGTACCTGCTGTGTCCTAGTTGGAAACTAGGATGGCAGACACCTAGGTGGTATATACCAAAGAAACTCACCTACAAGGTAGCTTAGCTCTATCTTTTTTTCAATACTTTTATCAATCAAGGTGGTCATGCAACTGCTTTGCATTTTAAGGAATCATTGGCCTCCCTCCCTCCCCCCCTCCCCCCCTCCCCTCCCAAAAGAAACAAAGATTTTCTAGCAGCCACTCAAAAAAGATATGGCACACATCTATGAATCACCAGCAGAAATTAATACTTGTGTGCAATATACACCCTCCCTCCCTCCCTCCAAAAGAAACAAAGATTTTCTAGCAGCCATTCATAAAAGATATGGCACACCTTGGCATCTATGAATAACCAGCATAAATTAATACTTGTGTGGGATATACACCCCCAATGATGGAGAATTCATAATTGCCATGCATCATTATAAATCAGAACTCGTCCATCACAGGAAAATTGTAAACTTACCAAGTTTGATCTCGGAAGTGATGTTTCCTACAGCATGTAGAAGCCCAATAGTTCCACAAGCATTTCCCACAGTTTGTTTCAAAAAATAAACTCTACCTTTGGGTTCCTACAGCCAGAATATGATTCAAAGGATCATGGTTAAATTATACAACTCAAGATCAAGACACCAAGTAGCAACTACCAAGTGCAGAAGTATACATGTAAAAACCACCTGATACAGTTGAAAATAAGTGAGCTAGGTAAAAAGTCATAGAGTATGGTTGATTATGAACATGAATTCAACATAAAACTCTTCTATAAAAAGTTAATCTCATCGCATGAACATGCAAATACGCATCCCCGTACATGCACAGACAGAGGAGAGAGAGAGAGATCACAAGCCAAATAACATGCTCAAGAATAAAATATTTTCGTTTTATAGAGAACATCTAACCAAATTTCCTTGCACTCACCCGTTTCTCGTTAGCCTGCATCATTCTCTCTTCTTCAGACTGAAAAGAATGGAAACTTCCCTCAAATCAGGAGACAATTGCATTTTCATAAAGTTTAATGAAAAAAACCATAGAGCAGAGAACTTATGATCAACAATAATGACCAAAAATAATTAAATAATTACTTTCTAGTTCAAGGAACGAAACAGAACCTGAGCGGTTATAGGATAAAGAAACAGCACAGCAAGTACAGGCTTCGGAACCATTTCTAAGAGTTCTCCATCCAACCCATAAACGTCACAGCATTCTGCCTCATGCTCTGGAAGACCCAGACCCCAAAGGAACTGCATTGACGAAATACCCTTTCTGACATCTAATTTGGTAGTTATGTCTATTAAAAATTACAGAGTGAGGTAACCTTTCTTAAGGTTATCACCTTTACGAAAAATCAACAATCTAATTTACAATAAAGCATTTTAGAAGTTATGACAAACAAGAGTGCATGTAATTAAAATGAGGAAGAAAAGTACGGTTTTTAATTTGTTATTTTTTAATGAGCAATAGCATGCTTTCTCAAGAACTTGATCATTTTACAATACGGCGATATTACTTAACTTCCCAAACTAATTCCATCCCTCCTAATATAGCAAATACGTTTTCCCTTATGTTGAGTACAAATCATTATCATTATTCATTAATCTCCAAAATTGATTTCTTTTTCAACTTTTTTTCATGTGCAAATGTTAAGGTAATATTCACTAATTAGGTCTCCCAAAAAGCTAAAATTTCATTACAAATAAAAAGGAAAATTATCATACCTCTTTGCCAAAACATTTTCCCCTACAGAAACTAAACAGATTCTCTGATAGAGTGGTTTAGGGTCAGTTGAAACTACTATAGAATAATTTCATTTCAGAGTCTCAGACCCAACAAGTCCTTTACTAATTCCAAAATCCCATACTATTTTTATCACACACATGAAAAAGAAAATACTTTTAAATGACTTTTTAAAACCCATGTCCAGACTAATCGAAGCATTCCATTTTCCACATCAAATACGCACAAGCCCTAGCTCTCCGTCTGGTTTCTAAGAAAATTTATATACTTTTTTTATAATTATATTTTCCGAAGTTTTATTCAGAAACAAACAGAGCATAATCCGAAGAACACCAAATAATTATGGGTTTTCTTTGATGAGAAAATGAAGGAGATTAATTGCATTACCTGGTTCATAACATCAGGGTTAGCTTCAAGAGGAAGCCATCTCTTAGCCGATGGAGTTTCATCCGAAGCAGCCATCGCTTTTTTTTTCTCTCTCTCTCTCTCTTTCTCCGATTCGACCTTATATTCAAGTCCCTTTTCCTTTCCTGAGGTTTTACGCTAAGCAAACTTAAGAGTTCAGAAATGGCCCTTCAGCTTGTTGCTTGCTTTGCTTTTATATATATAGGTTTTGGGCGGTGGGTAATTTTCAACAGACTCAGGCCTTGCCCAGGTCATTTCTAGGCCCATAGTGATATAGTTCCACCACACAGTTTCTCTTTTTTTTCTTTTTTTTCTTTTTTCTTTCGTGAAAAAAATCATGGTTAGGGTGTGTTTCGCACTGCCCTTGATTGCTGAAAACGTTCTCAAATGATCAAAACCTCTTTTTATAACGTTGAGTTGAGATGGACAGAAGAGCCTTTGGCAGTTTGGAAGTGATTTTGAGAGTCATATTTACACAAGCACATTTGGTAAGTGCTTCTTCACAAGCATAGTCGAGTCAAGTTTTAATGTGGAAGAAGCATTTTCAGTTTCCAATCTGTGTCAATAAAAGCATTTACTTATCTCCAGTTTACTTCAAAACCATTTTTTTTCTTTCGGTTTCTTATAGGAGAAACTGAATTTACATAATTTCTCATCCAATCCATACCACTTCAACTAAACCTTGTGGTTACCATGCCAACTGAAATTACTTTCTATGAGCTTTGTGGGTGACCATTCCCCTGCCATGTTCAAAGCACCATTTCATAGATAATTTCTAAGATTTTATTTCATAATCCAATCTCGAAACTAATCTAAGCTGATATTATTGTGCCTGCAATAGTGCTGGTAAATAGTTCATTTCCCATTGAACATGTGAGGGAAGTGAAGTAAGGAAATTGTTCCAAGATTGCAGAGCACACTACATTAATGCAAGTGCTGCTGAAAAAGGAAATTAAAAGACAAACATAGTTCAACCAATTCAACATATTCTTAGCGAAAAAAGAAAAGAAAAAACTAATTCAGTGTAATTGGCTCTAAAGATCACGCAAACAACAACGACGACAATGGTTCTTACATATTTTTGGTCGAACTGGCTCATCTGCAGCTGAAAATATGACTCACAACTAAAAGAGAAGGGGGAAAGGTTCAATTGATAGACTGCACAAAGATAATAACCAGCTGATCACATGAGGCTGTTGGCTTTGGTGTTTGATGAACTCATCTCCACGCCAAAATATCTTTGGCTTCTTTGTCATCTCTCCTTCCTGCTTTGCTTCTGGGCTCTCTGACCAAAACCACACTTAAAAAAAATACTGATTTTTTTCAGTCCCTATGACTTTGATGAAGAAAATCCTTTTCTTCTCATCAGAGCTTTAAAAGAGAACAACCACATCCCTCTCCTTCATTAACATTTGTTTCTTGAAAAATTTGCTAAAAGTTTGTAATCACAAGGCTCTGACTACTCTCCCATTATTCATACTTAAAATTCCACATCCCAAACTTTACCTTGGACATTAAGATAAATGCCTTGATATATTTTTGTCACTGTGACTTCCTCCAAGCTAGTGCATCTCCCGGGTGGTAAGTGTGCCATAACATATTTCTTTAGCTGAAAGAATGGGAAGGCTGGCTCATGGACAGTGATTAGTTAGACAGGTAGCTGGAACGCTGCAACGAGAACAAGGCAGCAGGAGCATAAACCCTAGCTGCCTCCTGAGTCCTGAATGCAGCTCGCCATCCACAAACTTTCAGTAATGGTAGGTATCCCTCCACATCTCTGTGATGGTACATCTACAAACACACGCTCTCTTTCGCTTATTTCGTTTGCATGAATTAATTTCATCATTTGAGCTTGAACCTTCTAAGCGACAGCTATTGATTTCATCATTAGAACTTAGCACTAACAATATATCCTCGTCCATAAACCCTTCCATTGTGGTGTAAGATCAAGGAAGTACATAGAAGAGTAGATAAACAAACAACAAATGATCTGATATAACTAAGCAAATGAAAATTGCCTACATTAATTTACATTAAATAGTTATGGTAAGTCCAAGCAATAGTTAACTAGAGCATTCTAGCCTGTGAGTTACCAACAAGTTTATTTCATTCATTATGTTCAATTATCACTTTTTTTTAATTCTGGGACATGAGTTTCCACTTGAAACTCTGAAAAAGAAACAGGAGATAAGTTATATGCAGATTTTTCTGAGACATATATGAGTTTCCACTCTGAAACTCAGATAAAATAAAAATAAATAAAAAGTAGATAAGTTATGCAGATGGATGGAAAACAATAATTCTGCATAATAAAGGTAGCCTACAATTTCCAACAATTCTTTCTACTTTCCACTCTATATTAAGACAGCATTTCCTCCAAACAAAATTGAAGAACATCTATAAGGTTAACTATATATTTTTTTTAAGTTTTTAACATGAAGGAAAATTAATCTATTGATAGCTAAAACAGAAACATTAATGAAATGAACATGAATAATGAGGGGGGGGGGGGGGGGTTGGTCCAAAAATGAACTACTATTGAATGCATGCCAATGAAGTTGGACGGAAGACGACGAAACGGAGGTGTCCATGAAGGTTTTGACGTGCACAAGGAATTCACCAATCAACTAAAGTTGAAGGTTCCAAACAAGGTAATAGAAGGCCAAAAGTAGTCTATGGCACAAGACAGTGAACTAAGACATGCTTCCACATTTTAAATGATAATAAGGCTCTATATGTCGTTAATGGCAACTGATGAACTGTTTGAGTTGTCTTGCCTTATAAATGACAAGACAGTTCTCAGCATACACAAATTTCTTTCTCAGCAACGAACGGTTTATTGGATTCACTGAAGGTTCTAATACTGATTTGTCATTGCCTTTTATTCTCAAGGTGTCCATTTACTAGATTAAGAGAATTGGTTCCCCCAGTTTAAGTATGACTATTTATTGCAGAGTGCAGGTAATTTGCTAGCACTACTACAAAACACACCTACAAGGACACAACACAGAAACTGTGTCCTTGTTTTAATTCAAGGACACAACAGAAATGCGCGCTCTTTGATGGTGTAAGCAGGCAGAAAGCACATCCTTAAAGTTGGTAAAGGATTTTGAAACTGCATCCTTGTACAATGAAAAAGCATGCTCAAAATAAACAGAGGACGCTGAAACTGTGCCCTTGTATTTATGAAAAAGTGTCCTCGAAATGGAGAGAAGACGCAAAAGCTACATCCTAATTTCTCCAAAAAAGAGTCCTCAAAGTTGATCGAGGATAGTGAGTATCACAAAAATAAAAAATCATGCTCAAAATGAATAGAAGACGCAGAAACTACATCCTGGTTTCTCCAAAACAGAATTATAAAAAAGTGTCTCAAACTACTAATGAGCACTTATACTCCAACCCATCTGAATGTGTTGAAGACCCATTTTTATACGGACCTTGAAGCCCCCTATCGGACTGACGAGTAAACGGGAAAATTTCTGCTGCCATAAGGAGAAAACCTTGTTCTCATCTTTTGTGTAACTGTGAACTATGCCTCTAAGTGGATCGTTTTCCACCATGCTTCATTCATCACATAATGTTTTTCTAAAATCTAAAAATATCAGAAGAACTTTGTGTCTGCATACCATTTTTCATGCTAATCTTGAATCAGAAGAATTAACTATCAGCTAACTGTGACCAACATGTAAGAAAACTGCCTTTTTCTGTGAGCAAATTGTTTCGGACAAAAATACAGGATCAACTTTTAAAATTTGTCGAACCTGTCTAATTGAAAAATTATAGACTTATATCTGATGTAAAAGCTATTTAGATTATATTGAGCAATTCTCATAACCTATATAAACTGTAAGGATCTCCATATAAAAGCAGAGATGGTCCATTATGCTGCTGATGGGCAGAACTGAAATGACATTGCTTAAAAGTTTTAGGACAACGTATGACACAGCTAAAATAAATTCTCCCTACTCAATGTTTCCCATGACCTACAACTAAAATGAAAAACTGCTCAAACCATGAAGTTGACTTGACAAACAGACAAGATGCAATAAAATAAATCCTATTTTCTCCCAAAAAAAGAACAAGGAGAAAAAACCTCAAAATGGGATTCTGGCCGGTGATTAACCACTAATCTCCACACCAAATAGCTTGAATCCTTTCTTAGTCTCTTTTTGCTTGCAATCAGCCTCTAACTCTATGGTACTGCTTCCCGAAGAATGCTCTAGGACATAATTTTCCCCATTTCTTCTTTGATAGTCTATCATGTAAACTTCTCTCCCGAGAACCTCCCCTTCATACTCACATCTGTAAAACATTACTATGTCTTTCTGGTTCAGGTTATTCATCCTGATAAAGTGTCCCCAGCCATTTGTAAACATAAAGTTCCGCGTACTCTGCCAATATGAATATCCAAATGTCCAAGAACGGCTATGTTTATCATAAAAGGTTAATTTAACGTACCTAGCTTCATCTTCTCCTGCATTGATGATGCCTTCAGGTAGGGGAAGGTATTGAAATGAAAATTCCCTTGGGATCAGAAAGCACTTGTGAGTGACATCTCTATGAGTCAGTTCCTTCTGAAAGAGCAAGTGATATGAAATCCCTTGTTCATTCATGAAGGTTGTTGTTTGAGTTCCCAAACCTGATGAATGACTTGAAAGAAAATTCATAAGTTTGGATGAGTAAGTTTTATCCTTCAACATACTCAGAATTTCCTCAGTTGAGTACTGACTTTGGAATATGCTCTCTTCAGCACTGTATTTACTCCAATGAAAGTTGAGTGGGGTATCACCTCTTTGAAGCTTGACGGCTGCTCTATCATAAGCAATAGCTGCCTCTTCCTCCATCTGATATGCTCCAAGCCAGTATGGCTTGTACATATAGGAGATCCTGGCACCCCAGTTACCACTTTTCAGCAGACTTACCCCTTTGAATCTGGAGGAAGGACCTCTTTGTAACACCATGTCTACCCTTGACTCAGATACAAACTCTGCCTCCATTGACTCAGGGGGAAGGGGGAAGAAGGAGAGAGAGAGAGAGAGAGAGAGAGAGAGAGGTGTTCACAAACTGAAGACAATGTTGACAGCAGAGAAAAACTGATATGGTGAAATATGCAAGGCTGTAGTCTATTTAACAAGTGGCTGTGTTGTTGCTATTTAATAGTATAACTGTATAACACATACCAAAGCTAATTAAGGAAATTTGAGCTATACACAGATAAATCAATTTTGTACTTTGAACTCATCCAAGGATATGCAATTTTGACATGGATAATAGTATACACGAGTTCCAAATTGTGATCCTCAACTATAAACCTCATTGTAAAAAGCTATACAGAATCTGTAATGGCGTCTGCTTTGACGAGCAAACATGTCTTTCAATTACAGTCATGCTTTGTCCATCATTACAAAAAAATGCAAACACCAGTTTTATTTTTTTGGGGAGGGCAGGTTTAGATTAGAAAACCCTCTGATTTTTAGTTTTTTCATTTTTTAAAATCTAATACTCTGAATTTTCTAGCCAACTCTGCTTCTTCATTTTTTTGTTTCAATAGAAAATGCCATCAATTAGACAATCTTTGTCAATCTGGAATACCAAAAACCATTTTTGTTGGCTCCTTCAGTAATGTTGTGAGTGAGATGATCAACATAAAACAACTTGCCAATTGAACACATGAAGAAAAATTGTAATTGCGTAAAATAAAAAGTCATAATTATTTATATGTAGGCATAAACTAACAAATTAGGTTTATCTATTCAGAATTTATTCAGTTTCCTTCAGTGTAAAATTTATCTTTTAATTACTGTATTTAATTTGATATGAGAGTGATTGGATAATAGAAGATGCACTGGTCATACATTCTATAAAAGCTCCAGGACCAGATGAGACGTCGACATTGTTTTTTCAACAGTTGTGACCTATTCTGGGGAATGATGTTAATGCTATACTACTAGTGATCCTACTAGAGTAATTATCAGTCGACTAGTGTATGAAATGTTTGTACAAAATAATAGCAAAAGCTTTTGCAACAGCACAAGAAAAATCATATTTTTGTGAAGAAGCATTGTCGCTGTAAAAGTCATTTTCAACTCTGAACTTCCTCTTCTAACAAAGACGACGATTGCCTAAGTCTTGGGGCAAGTTTGTAGGGATGCTTTCATCCCTTGGACTGAATGAGGGTGTCACCGTATTAGTTGTACAACAGAATCTTGAAGTTCCCCGTTGTGAAACCCTGAATCCCATATTGATAAAGCATTGGGGAGATCCTGGGTACCTAAAGTAAGGTCTAAGAATCCAAAAGTGACCTTCAGCTAGCACTTTTGGATGATGCTTGGGTCGTTACAAATGGTATCAGAGCACATTGCCTGTGTGGGACTCATGGGCCATGGCTATCATGACAGTTCCTTGACGATGAGGGAAGAGGCGCCACCATCCATGCACGATGGTAAATAGTTGGGGAGATCATGTGGCCTTACCTAAGGTGGAGAGTCCAAAAGTCAACTTCAACAAGCACTTTTAGATGTGACCTTAGGTTGTTACATTACATCCTTAACTTTCATCGCATAAAACCTTTTGCAACAAAACTTTTTGTTGCCATACATGCTCTGTTCCATGTAATATATGATGTTTTATATTTCTTTGTAGCTTTGGTATTTATGAGCTCTTCTTCCATAAGAATATGTGAATCAACAGGGAGAAAGCATAGTAAAATGGCTCGGGGAAAACTACAATAACCATGATGGCAGCCACAAAGATTCAAAGGTATTTGCCAAACAATTGAAAGGTTTAGGGCCATTATTTGGGGGTTGTGACAAGATCCGAGACTTGACAATAACTATCTGATCTTAACCGCCATCACAAACCCAGGAATGATATATATTTTATGTTTTATTTATTGCACAAATTTAATTGACTAAATTTTCAATTTTATTATAATCGAAGTTGTCATTAAAAAAAAATCAACAGTATTTGTTAAATCAAAATTGGAGAAATTTACCCAATTTTCTGTTAATATTCTAAATCTTACTAAATCAATGAATGCAAAACATAATGTTGGATTTTTTTAGGAATGATATGGTGGGGTGTAACTGGAAATTTCCACGAATCTTACCATCAGATTCCTTTTGGTTGAGTTGCAATGACTATCAGCATTTCACAATTTCGATGTTCTTAACAATATGCTTGCAAATATTCATCTCTTGTAATGTATACTGTCTCAAATATTCTTTTCGATACACAATTCAATGTAGTGGTTGGAAGTTCATCCATTGTTTCAGTTTGATTTCTATAAATTTGTATAGGAAGTGTAAAATGGCTGGAACTATGTTTCAATACTTTTCGTTTTTGTGTTCTAGTGTGAGGTGTGTAGTACCCAACAAAGGAGTGGTCCTCGTTAGTAATTTTATATAAGATGAAAGTTGTTAAAAAAGCTTTTAAAATGGGTGGAGAATTAGGACTGGTGGGTAGAAATAGCGCCACTCCTAATTCAATTATAAGGATATCGAAAAGCAGCAATCTGTCGCTGTAGGTCTTACGCGACGAAATGTTGGTCTTGGATGGTTAAAATGATTTTTGCCATTGATTTCAAGCATGAATCTCCAATAAGCTTAACTTAAAGGGGTCGACTTCTAGCACAAACTTTTTGCATCGAAAACAACCACCCTCTGTCATTGTGAATAGTTTCAGTGAATAGATTCACCACTTTGTCATCAAATGTCAAAAAGAAAGGACTTGAAGAGTGAATTTAATTGACTCCTTAATAAACATGTTCGATAATTCCGTATGCAAGTAATTTCTCATGAACCCATGAAAAACATTTCATCGACCTCTAAATTCATTCAAATATAGAGATAAGGGTAAATTATGATCACATATAAAATTAGGGCCTCTACGAACCAGTCATTTTCTCATTGCTGACAAGTAACTTTATTTCCATAACGCAAATAAACTCATCCAAGACAGATTTACTGCAATTTTATCATCTTAATCTCCGGTATACCTTGGCTTGCGCTTCTCAGCAAATGCTGCTAGGGCTTCCAAGCGATCGTTTGTGTTCAAGGTTTGTTCATAGCATTCTTCTTCTAGTGCCAAAGATGAGGTTTTATGCACCTCCAGTCCCTCGTCAATAGCTTTTTTTGCCATCCTTAGTGCTATGGGACCCTGCTAAAACTATATTTCATAAATTTGATTGCAACCATTACTTGTAACTTTTTTCTTTCTTTGCCGAATATGAAAATTTCAAGTTGAAATTAGTTTCTACAGTCAGGATTTTCTTTTCAGTGCACCTATTACAATTTGGTCATTAAAACGAAAGAGGCAATTGTTCAGTTTTCACGTGATAAAGAAGTTTCAGCTATAGACATCGACTTTGATAGAGATTTTGGAGTGTAGATTTCATTTTTAGATTGCTCTCAACTACAATCTTCCCCCATCGACTAGAAAATAGAAAAGTGAAATAAAATAAAATCTCAGTGAAGCTCTAGTGGATCACATAATTTCATACCTTCTCATTTATATTGCGAGCAATTTCAAGTGCCTTTAGATGAGCTTCACCATCAGGAACACAGTAATTTACCAGACCTGCAGTAAGGTACAATCTCACGTCAAAAGAAATAAAAAAAGAAAAACAAAACAAAAGACCAAATCAAAGCTTTGGAGTAGACATACCAATCGACATTGCTTCTCTGCCACCAATCTTCCTGCCAGTGAATATGAGTTCCTTTGCTAATGCTTTTCCCACAATTCTAGGAAGTCGCTGTGTTCCACCTGCCCTGTGAATGGACGTAATCAAGAGAGGTTGATCTGTCACTTCATGAATAATTCCAAAGAACGGAAAGAAGAGAAAAACAATTGAAAAAAAGAAAAGAAATAGTAAAATAAGAAGTAATTGTGTGGAAAGAAATTTTTCTAGAAAGGTAAACGATATCAATAGTTTGACATGCAATTAAAAGCCTCCCATCTGTTATGGGATAAGCAATGGTCTGCTTCTAAACTCTCTTATAAGAAGTTGAAACGAAAATGGAGGTTGGGTTCGTCAAACAAGATGCAGGTGATCTGCAGTCCTTTGAGGAGTTTGAACTCATTACTGAGATTTAGCACATACCCCGGAATTATAGCAAGTCCTGTTTCTGGCAAGCCCATCACTGCTTCTTCTCCTAATCCATATATGGTGGGGGGAAAAACCACAGACTAAGCATTATAAAGCATTTAAGTAGCTTGATATTTCAATGAGCACAATTGCGATCAGTATAAAATGGAATTACCACATATCCGGAGATCGCATGATAAAGCCATTTCAAGTCCACCGCCCAATGCTGCTCCTTCAATCACAGCAATAGTAGGAATACAAAGTGCCTAATTGTATTAATTTAAGCACGTCAGATAAGTGTCAAACAGAAAAATGGAACCAGGACCTTTTATGGGAGTGAACATACCACACTAGACACCAACAGCATGACAGAGTAAAATTAGTACATATAATGAAGTCTCAACATATCCTGGACATGAGTATCTAAGTATTTTTATCTATGTGCACAGTGTTAATATTACATGTCCACCATTATACAACACTCATGTATGCATATTAGATGCCCACCATTAAACTACGTATGATACCAAAACAAATGCATTTTTGGAGTGTTGTACAGAATCGGAAACACTTTCGGCATAAGAATGAGCATCTCTCATCATCAGAAGCTCACTATCATGATTTGAACACCAGATCAGGGCAAATTCCACATTTTATAATAGCACATTGTGCATTCAATTTGTCTACCAAAATGCAACAAGAAACCTTGAAAATCTTATTGGGCAGATTTAATTATAACTCTGCTCTCCGACCTCCAAAATGCAAATTGAAGGAAAACCTGCTACCCTCTGGGACAGGTGAGCATACCAAGTATCAGCTATGTCAAAACCAACTACTCAACTCCAAAAGATGTTCCAATTATTATCATCCTCAAAGAGATTTTAATACAATGCAATTGAAGAAAAGGTAACCTCTAAAAACGAGAATGTGGCACGCAGCTTTGGGGGTTGTGACAAGATCCGAGACTTGACAATAACTATCTGATCTTAACCGCCATCACAAACCCAGGAATGATATATATTTTATGTTTTATTTATTGCACAAATTTAATTGACTAAATTTTCAATTTTATTATAATCGAAGTTGTCATTAAAAAAAAATCAACAGTATTTGTTAAATCAAAATTGGAGAAATTTACCCAATTTTCTGTTAATATTCTAAATCTTACTAAATCAATGAATGCAAAACATAATGTTGGATTTTTTTAGGAATGATATGGTGGGGTGTAACTGGAAATTTCCACGAATCTTACCATCAGATTCCTTTTGGTTGAGTTGCAATGACTATCAGCATTTCACAATTTCGATGTTCTTAACAATATGCTTGCAAATATTCATCTCTTGTAATGTATACTGTCTCAAATATTCTTTTCGATACACAATTCAATGTAGTGGTTGGAAGTTCATCCATTGTTTCAGTTTGATTTCTATAAATTTGTATAGGAAGTGTAAAATGGCTGGAACTATGTTTCAATACTTTTCGTTTTTGTGTTCTAGTGTGAGGTGTGTAGTACCCAACAAAGGAGTGGTCCTCGTTAGTAATTTTATATAAGATGAAAGTTGTTAAAAAAGCTTTTAAAATGGGTGGAGAATTAGGACTGGTGGGTAGAAATAGCGCCACTCCTAATTCAATTATAAGGATATCGAAAAGCAGCAATCTGTCGCTGTAGGTCTTACGCGACGAAATGTTGGTCTTGGATGGTTAAAATGATTTTTGCCATTGATTTCAAGCATGAATCTCCAATAAGCTTAACTTAAAGGGGTCGACTTCTAGCACAAACTTTTTGCATCGAAAACAACCACCCTCTGTCATTGTGAATAGTTTCAGTGAATAGATTCACCACTTTGTCATCAAATGTCAAAAAGAAAGGACTTGAAGAGTGAATTTAATTGACTCCTTAATAAACATGTTCGATAATTCCGTATGCAAGTAATTTCTCATGAACCCATGAAAAACATTTCATCGACCTCTAAATTCATTCAAATATAGAGATAAGGGTAAATTATGATCACATATAAAATTAGGGCCTCTACGAACCAGTCATTTTCTCATTGCTGACAAGTAACTTTATTTCCATAACGCAAATAAACTCATCCAAGACAGATTTACTGCAATTTTATCATCTTAATCTCCGGTATACCTTGGCTTGCGCTTCTCAGCAAATGCTGCTAGGGCTTCCAAGCGATCGTTTGTGTTCAAGGTTTGTTCATAGCATTCTTCTTCTAGTGCCAAAGATGAGGTTTTATGCACCTCCAGTCCCTCGTCAATAGCTTTTTTTGCCATCCTTAGTGCTATGGGACCCTGCTAAAACTATATTTCATAAATTTGATTGCAACCATTACTTGTAACTTTTTTCTTTCTTTGCCGAATATGAAAATTTCAAGTTGAAATTAGTTTCTACAGTCAGGATTTTCTTTTCAGTGCACCTATTACAATTTGGTCATTAAAACGAAAGAGGCAATTGTTCAGTTTTCACGTGATAAAGAAGTTTCAGCTATAGACATCGACTTTGATAGAGATTTTGGAGTGTAGATTTCATTTTTAGATTGCTCTCAACTACAATCTTCCCCCATCGACTAGAAAATAGAAAAGTGAAATAAAATAAAATCTCAGTGAAGCTCTAGTGGATCACATAATTTCATACCTTCTCATTTATATTGCGAGCAATTTCAAGTGCCTTTAGATGAGCTTCACCATCAGGAACACAGTAATTTACCAGACCTGCAGTAAGGTACAATCTCACGTCAAAAGAAATAAAAAAAGAAAAACAAAACAAAAGACCAAATCAAAGCTTTGGAGTAGACATACCAATCGACATTGCTTCTCTGCCACCAATCTTCCTGCCAGTGAATATGAGTTCCTTTGCTAATGCTTTTCCCACAATTCTAGGAAGTCGCTGTGTTCCGCCTGCCCTGTGAATGGACGTAATCAAGAGAGGTTGATCTGTCACTTCATGAATAATTCCAAAGAACGGAAAGAAGAGAAAAACAATTGAAAAAAAGAAAAGAAATAGTAAAATAAGAAGTAATTGTGTGGAAAGAAATTTTTCTAGAAAGGTAAACGATATCAATAGTTTGACATGCAATTAAAAGCCTCCCATCTGTTATGGGATAAGCAATGGTCTGCTTCTAAACTCTCTTATAAGAAGTTGAAACGAAAATGGAGGTTGGGTTCGTCAAACAAGATGCAGGTGATCTGCAGTCCTTTGAGGAGTTTGAACTCATTACTGAGATTTAGCACATACCCCGGAATTATAGCAAGTCCTGTTTCTGGCAAGCCCATCACTGCTTCTTCTCCTAAGCCATATATGGTGGGGGGAAAAAACCACAGACTGAGCATTATAAAGCATTTAAGTAGCTTGATATTTCAATGAGCACAATTGCGATCAGTATAAAATGGAATTACCACATATCCGGAGATCGCATGATAAAGCCATTTCAAGTCCACCGCCCAATGCTGCTCCTTCAATCACAGCAATAGTAGGAATACAAAGTGCCTAATTGTATTAATTTAAGCACGTCAGATAAGTGTCAAACAGAAAAATGGAACCAGGACCTTTTATGGGAGTGAACATACCACACTAGACACCAACAGCATGACAGAGTAAAATTAGTACATATAATGAAGTCTCAACATATCCTGGACATGAGTATCTAAGTATTTTTATCTATGTGCACAGTGTTAATATTACATGTCCACCATTATACAACACTCATGTATGCATATTAGATGTCCACCATTAAACTACGTATGATACCAAAAAAAATGCATTTTTGGAGTGTTGTACAGAATCGGAAACACTTTCGGCATAAGAATGAGCATCTCTCATCATCAGAAGCTCACTATCATGATTTGAACACCAGATCAGCGCAAATTCCACATTTTATAATAGCACATTGTGCATTCAATTTGTCTACCAAAATGCAACAAGAAACCTTGAAAATCTTATTGGGCAGATTTAATTATAACTCTGCTCTCCGACCTCCAAAATGCAAATTGAAGGAAAACCTGCTACCCTCTGGGACAGGTGAGCATACCAAGTATCAGCTATGTCAAAACCAACTACTCAACTCCAAAAGATGTTCCAATTATTATCATCCTCAAAGAGATTTTAATACAATGCAATTGAAGAAAAGGTAACCTCTAAAAACGAGAATGTGGCACGCAGTGTGTTGACAAAATCTCGAACTTCAGATGAACTCATCATTTTGCGTTCCTGTCAATCAATTAAAAGGGAAGGACAATTTGACTAGTGAGCACTATCTTCTCCTGTATATATGACCACAGTTCAATACAACTTAAGTAAATCAAACATGGAAAAAAAAATTAACAGAAAAGAGTTACAAGCATAACTAAGAGAACTTAATTGAAGAGTTCTTTGCACATCCAATATAAATTTCATTCGAAACATAACATTGATTAAATGAAAAACATAATTAAACTCCTACCTTCAAATCCGCGCCAGCACAGAACACCTTGGGCACTTTGCTGCGGATCATCAAAACATTAGCAGAAGAGTCCTTACTTATAGCTTCAAAGGTATTCTGCAACCCTCTCAGCATATCTTTCCCTATTGCATTTCTCACCTCAGGCCTCTCCAAACTAACCTCAACAATCCCTGTTGCCAAAACAACCAAATCAGTTTCTGCTTTGTGGGTCATAGAAAATAGGCATAAACAGATATAACCCATTTCTTCTTACGCAATTTGGAATTGAAATTTACCTGAATCGGAGTCAGAGAGTCTGTGAAGGCTGACGGAGTGAGAAGGTGCTTGATCCAAAATTAGACTGCGGCGAGCTTGGTAAAGCCATTGCTGACTCTCTGGAAATGCAGAGGTTCTGGGTTTGTAATGTCTCAGTGACCTGCTTACGGCTCTCAAAGCAGCCACCATTTTCTTTCACAAGCTCAAGTTCAAGAGGTTCCAGAGTAACACAAATCTTACGTTCGTCAATTGGAGGGAACTCAGCGCGGGACTCGGCGGTTGGAGTGGTTTGTCGACGGTTGGAATTCAGTCGGACTAGTCAGCTATTGCGTGAGTTTGAGAAAGAGTGGCAGAGAGATAGAGCGCCCTGGGAGGAGAGAGGACTTCAATACAAGCGTAATCAAGTAAGTATGCATTCAATTTTTTGTTAGAATTTTTTAATTGAGTGCCTTTGATTTGATTCAACTCAATTTTATTTGACCAAAAAAAAAAAACCTAACATTTTAATGAATAATAGACTTTCAATTTCACCTTTTTCTTTTTGCGAAAGTTAGAGGGAGTGGGGAAAAATTCATACACACGGATAAAGGTATGAGCCAATCCGACTAACACCCGATTGGTCAATTTCCCCCTTATTCAAACTGACTCGAACTCACTCCCGCAATCCCCTTTTTTTTTCTTTTTTTTTTTCTTTTTTCTAGTTGTCAATATTTTTTTTTTCATAATTAATATGTTTTTATCTATATGTTTTCTATATTTTTAGTTGTAATTAATAAAAAAGGAAAGGAAAAAAAAAAGAAAGTGGAGAGATGGAGATAACTACCACATCCTCGAAAATTCTACTTAATTTATTTTATTCGATGGAAACCTTAATTTTGATGGGTCTGTGCATAGTACGGGTAAAGCTGATGCAGGGTTTGTTATTCGTGATCACTGGGAAGTTCTTAAACTTGCTGGCTCTATTCCTTTGGGTTATTGTTTAGTGTTGGAGGCTGAGGCAGCAGGTGTAGAGTTTGGTCTTGCTACTGCACTACGATTTGGTTTTAAAAATATTCCTGTTGAAGGTGATTCACAGGTGCTCATACTACGTCTGCTACAGCAGGTGTAGAGTTTGGACTTAGACAAGTTGGTTAGAATGGATGTGCTCCCAACTTTACACCCGAGTTCGAATTTCCCTCTCTATAATTTAAATTAGATTAAAGTAGAATATCGCTTGTATAAAAAAAAAATTATATTGATTCCAACACGGCATGGCCCTTTTATACTTAGTCTAAAGTCATCCCTTCATATTGGGTTGTGAATGAATTTCGGCTATCAACTTACTTTGTGTTCAACAAATAAAAACTTATTGTCACTTGTATATACATGGAAATTAAAACAAATTCAAACTATCTCACAACAAATTATAATAGAACATTAATATGAAAGATAATTTAGGCATGCGCCAGTATGAAGTTTACAATTTTAAATCAGATTCATGCATGCAAGTCATTCTAGTAGGACATTTGACAATTTTGAATTAGATTCATGCATACAAATTAATCTTTGGTGTAAATGAATTCCCATTAGGAGAGATTTGACAATTTTAAATTAGATTCATGCATTCTAATCATTCTTTGTTGTTGTTAACTTATTTTGTATATTATAGGTTATTTCGGTTTACCAGTTAATCAAATAATTATTCTTTAAATACGGTGGTCTCAGACAATTTGTGAAAACACATTGTTTTATTGTTTTCAACAATTTTGTTAGTTGCTTCAGCGTCTCCTCAGATAACCATTGATTGACCTACTATATCACTTGAGCCTGAACTTTCTTGTTTTTATTTTTATTTTTAAAGGATCACTGTCATACAAATTCATATCTTAGGATTTCATTTTGTGAAGGCGTTTGAGGATTAATTACTGTTTGTTTTCAATTAGACGCATTTCAAAGAAGAACAATACGACCAAACACTTCCCGGATCTAAAGCGACAACCTTCTCGAAATATATTTTGAGTAATTTTTTTCTTTTTTTCTTTTTCAGTTTCATTTTGAAATCTAAACTCCAATAAGAACCTTAGGAAAATTCCCTATTTTATTTAGTTTTTTCTTGATTTATATTCTTTTTTGCTTTTTACAATCAGCTGATCTTGAATTTAGATCTCAACATCAGCTCATAGGCCACATAAGTTGTGACTCGTTAAAGCCAATAATTTTTTAATTTATTTTTAAGGTATCATCATTTTATAGATATCTCAAAGATTATTCCAGTGAAAGTTTACAGTTTGGAAAAATAAAAAAAGGGGAAAGCCTATTTTCACAAATTTCTGATTTAAAACATAATTATTTTCATATTTTGATGTCCATTTAATTGATGTAGTTTTCAAATAATTTTATTAGAAATTGGCTTTTCTTATTGTTTCTCTAATTAAATTATGTTTATCATTGTAGAAAGAGTCTTAGTTTGTGCACACATGAAGGAAACAGTCGGCTGCTACAACATGAATGGAAGAAAGCCCAAACAGAAATTTGTGGTACAAGAAACTTGCTCGAGATATTATCGAATCTATGATTTACCAGAAAATGTAAAGGTATAGTGTATATTACATACTCTTTTTTTTTCTAAACTTTCTCGAGACGTCTGATACTCTTAACAGACTCATTGCGTGTTTGTGGATGGCTACAGTTATTCCGGTGGACGAGATCTATGCAAGTATTGTGCATAGAACACGTCGATCTTCTTTAGCACAAAGCCTCCGTGGTTGGAAAATCGAGCGTAGACAAAGATCTAAAGGTAATGTGTATATATATATATGAAGAGATTAATTTATAGAAAGTGAAAGTTTGGGTATGATTGTTGGTGTAGTACTTCTCCTATGTGGCAAAAGCTCGTATGATTTAAGTAATTTTTTTTCTTCAGATTTTTGATTTAACAGCTTGTTAAAGAAGAGGAACTGCCCTTAATGTGCCATCAATGTCAGAGGAATGACAATAGCAGGGCGAGATTTGAAAGATGGAATAAGAAAGTCCCCCATGTTGATGAAGTTCGGAGGGACAAAGAAATAAGAACGTTGTTTGGCTTGGCATACGTCGAGATCGAGCTCCTGGACGCGAAACTCAATTGGCAGATTTGAATTCTCTGCAAAACCTATCTTGTTCTTCTTATTATACATTCTCAACTCTCTCAATTACACTATATTTGGCAAATACCATAAGAACGATCATGGTAAAGGAAACACATAAATGGCGACCATATGCAAGAGTTTTTTACTCAATGATGTAGATATTGAGAAGACATGTACACATATGTGAGAATGGTGACAATCGTTCCACATTAGAAGGTTATAAGGAGTTGGCTCGTATCTTTCATTGTTAATTGGCATTTGAATTTTAAAACGATGTAGTAGAGTTTTGCTGAAAATTTATACAAGATCCAATCAGACATTGCTGAAATAACATCAACACTTTTGGTAGGGCGGGGGTACCGAATAAGTTGTTTACTTGAGGTCATACTAAACTTAAATGTATTATTCAATACCTACCAACCGAATGTTCTAGTGTAGCAAACGAAAGAAAATATAGTATATAATGCTTTGACACATATCAAATTTCAATTTGTTGGTGGTTGTAAAATCAAATTTCAATATTGTAAATCGGCATTGTTTAAAAATTCTGTTGGAAAAATAGTAGATTTAAAAAAAAATAATTTGTAGAATAAAATAATCTACGAACTATGGATAAAAAATAATAAAAAAAGTTTCAGTCATCAGATTAGGGCAAGCCCAATGAGGATTGTAAATCAAACTTCACCACCTTTGGGCTGAGCAACCCTTGCCAAAAACTCATCCCCAATGAAGCCAAAAAAAGGAGCAAAACTGGGTCTCCAAATGCTTCAGCCCAACGGAGCACTGCAACTAAATGCCTGAATATATGGGCGTGGTTGAAGCCCCTAAAACCCGCGGGGCCCTATGCGAAACAAAAGCTGGGGCGTATTTGCTCTGTATTTTGAGCCCTAACCATAGCCCCATACATTCATTTTGAATTTTAGAGCCTCAATCGTTGGATGCCATTTTAGATTTGTTTGGAGCTCTAAACGAAGCTCTATTTGCTCCTTTTAGAGCACTTCCAGCAAGGAGGCCTAGGGGGAGGGCTGGGGGGGGTTTGGGCCAAAATCCGTTTCCAGCAACAAAAAGTTGCCCGGGCAGAGTGTGGGACCTAGCAACCTGGGCTAGCCCGAGGGCAAGTCTGGCCCTTGTGCTGGCCCGAGGGCAAGGCTGACGTCAGCATGTTTGACGAGCCTGCTATAGTACCCCCAACAGCCAGCTTCCACGTGTCGACACCTGGGCTCTCCGATCTGATTTTTTCCTCCAATCCAACGACATCCAATTTGTATGCAATAAAAAAAATGAAAAAAATGAAAAAAAATATTTAAAAAATACCCAAAAGTTCTGAATTTTTTTTCTCTATAAATACCTACCAAAACTCTTCACTTTCAACACCTTATTTGTCCTTTTACTTTTATTTATTTTTATATTACTCTATTTACTTAAGTTTACAATGTAAATAAGGAAGTACCCCCCATTTGGATTCAAATAAAAATACTAGAAAATCAAATTCCCACCAAATCAAAATATGAAAAATCGGTTTTAGTGCAAAATACGATTTAGGCAAAAAATGATGGCTCATTAAGTCAATATATACTTCGTCCTAAAATCTCATAAAATCAAGTTTTGTTATTTGATGTGTAAGGAACAAAAGCCGCCAAAAATTATCTTGAGAAAATGATTATTCCGAAAAATCATTTTTCATACTTAGTCAATATTACACCTCCGCTAAAAAATTTATGGGTCCGTCAATGCACATAGGAACCCAAAAATATTGTCCAAATTAATTATTTAGGTAAACAAATTTGTGAAAAAAACAAAAAAAATGAATAGTGTTTGCCCTTTGCCATGGAAACTGCTGGAAACCAACATTGCTAGGGCAGCCACTATTCACATGAATAGTGGCAGCCCTAGCCCCCCCCTTGCCATGGCAAGGGGCAACTGCTGGAAGTGCTCTTAGAGCCCCATTCATCATGTTGCTCTTATTTGGGTAAGATAATTTAACAACAATCACTCCTATTTAAAATATCGTTGAATTTTAGGACCAGTTTGACATTGTTGTGTTGTAATCTCTGTTAGATTTGCTTCAGCCGTTTATGGGCCAGTTGTTTTATGACGGCTGGTATTTGGCCCAGCTCTCTTGTGGCCTTTTGTCGTCCATTTTATCTTGAGCCCTTTAACCCTAACGCGAGTGAGACGACGTCGTTTTCGTTTAAAAATCAGTCTTTTATTCCCATCTACCGTTTCAATTTTCAGCTTTGTGAGTCTTATCTCCCTCGTTTACTCTTTAAACCCTAAAACCCAAATAAAACAAAGCAGAGCAAAACAATGGCTGAGAGAGGCGGCGGTGGAGAACGTGGAGGCTTCGGGCGCGGGTTCGGTGGGCGAGGGCGAGGCGGCGACCGCGGACGTGGTGGCAGGCGTCGCGCTGGCCGGCGCGAGGAGGAGGAGAAGTGGGTCCCAGTGACGAAGCTAGGCCGTCTGGTGAAAGAGGCGAAGATCTCCTCCCTGGAGCAGATCTACCTGCACTCGCTCCCGATCAAGGAGCACCAGATCATCGATGCACTTGTGGGCCCCAACGTCCTCAAGGATGAGGTCATGAAGATCATGCCGGTCCAGAAACAGACCCGGGCCGGGCAGAGAACCCGGTTCAAGGCCTTCGTCGTCGTCGGTGACAGCAACGGCCACGTTGGGCTCGGCGTGAAGTGCAGCAAGGAGGTTGCCACTGCGATACGTGGCGCAATCATATTGGCCAAGCTGTCTGTGATCCCCGTGAGGAGAGGGTACTGGGGGAACAAGATCGGGAAGCCCCATACGGTACCGTGTAAGGTCACCGGGAAGTGTGGTTCCGTCACTGTACGAATGGTGCCTGCGCCACGTGGCGCTGGGATTGTTGCCGCTAGGGTTCCGAAGAAGGTGCTGCAGTTCGCTGGGATTGATGATGTGTTTACTTCCTCCAGGGGCTCCACTAAAACTTTGGGAAATTTCGTCAAGGTTTGACCCAAATCGCTGTCGTTTTGACCCATTTCAGTATTATTATTTTATTAAATTGAATTCTATGATATGCTTTTTGCTGTATATGTTTGTTGTTTCTCCATGAAATATGATGATGTTTCAAACTTAGATTTGTGCACACCCATCAGAATTGGCACTGTAAAATGTAGTATAAATTTAGACAGTCAATCAAGAAATCGCCATTTTTGTCTGAAATGTTTGGAAAATGTAGTACTTTAGACAGCCAATCAAGAAATCCATGTTTTTTTCAGAAGTTTGAATTGTCAAAATGTGATTCTGATGGGCATAAACACCCATTTCTGGGAACCCCGTTAGGTCTTTATGATGATCGAAAATACCTTTATGATGCTGGTGGTTATATCTGTTTTTAGGAGGGTGACTAAGTTTTTGGTATTCTTTTACGTATCTATAACGCAGTGTTATATTATATCTTTGGTATTTGTATGAGTAATTGATGTGGTGTGAATGTAATGCCTCGTTTTTGCAGGCTACTTTTGATTGTCTGCTGAAAACTTATGGGTTTCTGACACCGGAATTCTGGAGGGAGACTCGGTTCACAAAGTCTCCATTCCAAGAGCACACAGATCTTCTGGCCAAGCCAACTGGTAAGCTGCTCCTGGAGAATGTTGAGAGGGTTGAGGCTTGAGGTGCGTGGGATTCCAGCCAGAGGGAAGAGTTTCCAAACCAATTTTTTTAGGAACTTAGCTTATGTCTTGGCACTGAAGAAAGTAATAGTATGGTGTTTCTTGGGTAGTTGACTGTCTTGAGTTTACTAATGATGGCAAGTTACAAGAATCAATTTCATCCCTTTCACAATTATTTTGCTTACTCTATGTTCCAATTATTTTGCAAGTGCATCTTTGAGAGTTAGTCCTTTTTATTTTTTTGGTGACACTTTAGAACGGCCAAAGCAGCAAGGACAAAGTCCAATACAAGGAGACACCACCCTAGATAACCAGGGCAGCAAACCAAGTCACCCAGAACAGAGGAGAAATGGGTTTGCTGTATCCAAATTTGCTCATGTTGGGTAAATTCTCCCCTTCATTGCATGTGGATTGTTGAAGGCCGATCGCAATGCAAGTCTCTGGCTCTCTTAATCATGGGACTTTTTAGAAAAGGGCATTATTTAAAATGTTTAATGCTCCAAAGAAAAAACAATAGCTACCAAGTACAATGCTTGGCTTTGATATATTAGGAGTCATTTCTCCTCAACACATGATGTGGCCTCCTTAAAAAACGACATTTGTATTTTTTTTGTTTGTTTCACCGACTCTCTCTCCTCTTCTCCCCCTGCTCTCTCCTCTCATCTCTTCGTCTCTGCCTCTTCCCCTACAATTCTTTAGAAGAAAATTTCAGCCCATTTCTCTTCCCGATCGCTGCCATTTTCCATCCTCAGTGCAACGTCGACCGCCATCTTCCATCTCCGCGTCACCTCCCCTTCCTCCATTCTCCATTCTCTCTCCAATCACTCTTCCTCCATCATCATCATCATCATCCAATCAGTCCTCCTCCATCATCATCACCCAAACACTAGGTATTTATTAGGGAGTTCTGAAAATTTTGGGAATGGTGGAAGAACAGGGTACAACTTGGGGGAGAAAATTTTTCTCCAACATCGCTCTCTCTCCTCCATATCTGAGTTGCAGGGAAGGAGATGAAGAGATGAGAGATGAGAGAGCATGTGAGGAGAGGAGATTGGGCGAAAAGAGAGAGAGTGGGTGAAATAAAAATTAAAAAAAAGAAGAAGAAGAAAATAACAAAAACATGTGTCGTTTGTAAGAGGCCACATCTTGTTTTGAAAAGGAATGGCTCCTGATATATCAGAAGCCAAGCATTGTCTACCAACTAATACAATCCATATTTCGGAGCCACACATACGTGGCCTTTGTTTTTACCCACCCACTTTTTCACATATAAAACCCCAGAGTAGACCCCCTAGTTCCTACCAAAATTTTAAAAGGCGAAACATTTTTTGTCGCTAAGCCTTGAAACATTGAGGCGTAAGCCTTTTATGACATGATTTTTATTTTATTTTAAGAAAGAAATTTAAGTTTGCATATTAGACTGAGAATAATGTAATATCAAATAACTAAGATGTTCAACCACAAGGTGTGGTGCGGTTGGCAAACTGCTACATCCAGTTGGCAGACTACCTAGTGCCTCAATGGTAGGAGTTTGAATGCAGTTGGGAGTACTTTGTGGTCAAGGGCAAGCCGAACCCCGAGTGGGGATTAATCTCACCATTTGGGGTGTGGAGACACCTCATGGTATTTTACCAAAAATATAACTAAGATGTTCCCAAAAAAATAAAAATAAAAGGTTTTACTATAGACAAAACGCACCGTTGCATTTAAAATAGCATCCCTACCGTTCCATGATGACATGAGGTGAGAGGAAGGGATGGACAACATCCTCACTGTCCCATTTTTTATTTTCTTAATTTGGTGATTGATCCATTGTTCTATTTTTTTTTCTTTCAGTTTTTTTCATATGCTAAGAAGGTTTGAGCAAAACACATCGTTTCATTTAAATAAAACTCATCCATCATCATATACTCAAACGACATCGTTTTAATGAGAAACTTAAAAAGGAACAACGCATCATTTTCCTCGTGCAGCGCCTTTATGCCAAAAAAAA
The DNA here is from genome assembly GCF_002207925.1 of Prunus avium. Next base: position 526,675 of record NW_018921688.1, on the reverse strand, counting down.
GAAGTATGCAATTCTCCAGACTTGCCATAGTAGATACAATTTTTAGCTACCAAAACAGAAAAGCCTCTTTGAGGCATTTAATCGAACAAGTGGTGAGCACCATCAAAGGGGCAAATTCCAGCCTCTCCAGGTGATTTTTCGGCGAAAGGAGGTGCAGTTGCACCTTATTGCACCTTAATAGGTATGCCACTGCCGCTAAGTGGTAACAAATAATAACTAGTGAGGTAAAAATGTAGACAAAAAAAAAAAAGTAGGGAAAGAGATGACTATTCAAATAATTTTTCCATGATCACAATAATGTGAGAATTAGTTTTGATGCTCAAAGAAACGTGTAAATTACTAAATTTTTTTTGCATGTAATTGTTTTTGGTAATTAACATGTACTTGTTATAAATATAGATATCAAATGATATACATGTGAATTCTACTTCTTTGAAAAACAGCTTGTAGAGACATTATAAATATCAAATGTGGTAGCATATAATCATAGAGTTATCAGCAACATGGTGGATAAGGCTCTAGAAGAGGAATGGAAGTGGCAGGGGGTGGAATCCCGTTGTGTGTGAGCTGAAGTCATCATTTCCATTCATTTTGAGTGAGTTACTGGGTATTAAAGTAATACGACAACTCACTATTTATGACACGATCCGTTTAATAAATCGATTATATAGGTATTTTAATGGGTCATGATGGATTGACTTGAAAATGATTTGAATTTTTATCGTGCTGGTTGAAATCACTAATTTCTATGCGGGTTAAACCTACTAATTTTCTATACGGATTGACCTGAAAATGATCTGATATAGTGGCGTTTGCTACAGCTGAGTTTTGTTTGGTCGTCTATTGGGCTTTAATTTGGTTGGGCTCGTTGTTTAGCTACAGCTGAGATTTGGCCCAGCTCTCTTGTGGACTTTTGTCGTCCATTTTATCTTGAGCCCTTTAACCCTAACGCGAGTGAGACGACGTCGTTTCTGTTCAAAAGAAAACATATCAGTCTTTTATGGTCCCATCTACTGTTTCATCATTTTTCAGCCGCGTGAGTCTCATCTCCCTCGTTTACTCTCTCTAAACCCTAAAACTCAAGCAAAACAAAGCAGAGCAAAACAATGGCAGAGAGAGGCGGCGGCGGAGAACGTGGAGGCTTCGGGCGCGGGTTCGGTGGGCGAGGGCGAGGCGGCGACCGCGGACGTGGTGGCAGGCGTCGCGCTGGCCGGCGCGAGGAGGAGGAGAAGTGGGTCCCAGTGACGAAGCTAGGCCGTCTGGTGAAAGAGGCGAAGATCTCCTCCCTGGAGCAGATCTACCTGCACTCACTCCCGATCAAGGAGCACCAGATCATCGATGCCCTTGTGGGCCCCAACGTCCTCAAGGATGAGGTCATGAAGATCATGCCAGTCCAGAAACAGACCCGGGCCGGGCAGAGAACCCGGTTCAAGGCCTTCGTCGTCGTCGGCGACAGCAACGGCCACGTCGGGCTCGGCGTGAAGTGCAGCAAGGAGGTTGCCACTGCGATACGTGGCGCAATCATATTGGCCAAGCTGTCTGTGATCCCGGTGAGGAGAGGGTACTGGGGGAACAAGATCGGGAAGCCCCATACGGTGCCGTGTAAGGTCACCGGGAAGTGTGGCTCCGTCACTGTACGAATGGTGCCTGCTCCACGTGGCGCTGGGATTGTTGCCGCTAGGGTTCCGAAGAAGGTGCTGCAGTTCGCTGGGATTGATGATGTGTTTACTTCGTCCAGGGGCTCCACTAAAACTTTGGGAAATTTCGTCAAGGTTTGACTCAAATCGCTGTCGTTTTGACCCATTTCATTACTATTATTTTATTGAATTGAATTCTATGATATGCTTTTTGCTGTATATGTTTGTTGTTTCTCCATGAAATATAATCATGTTTCAAACTTAGATTTGTGCACCCTCAGAACCCATCAAAATTGGCACTGAAATGTTTGGAAAATGTAGTATACATTTAGGCAGTCAATCAAGAAATCCATTTTTTTTTTTTCTGAAATGTTTAGAAAATGTAGTATAACTTTAGACAGCCAATCAAGAAATCCATTTTCGTCAGAAGTTTGAATTGTCAAAATGTGATGCTGATGCATAAACACCCATTTCTGGGAACCCCTTTAGGTCTTTATGATGATCGAAAATACCTTTACCCAAAACTCGAACAGAGGCATGAGAAAACCCTAACCAAAGTTGTTATATCTGTTTTTAGGAAGTTTTTGGTATCCTTTTACGTATCTATACCGCCGTGTTATATTATATCTTTGGTATTTGTAAGAGTTATTGATGTGGTGTGAATGTAATGCCTTGTATTTGCAGGCAACTTTTGATTGTCTGCTGAAAACTTATGGGTTTTTGACACCGGAATTCTGGAGGGAGACTCGGTTCACAAAGTCTCCATTCCAAGAGCACACAGATCTTCTGGCCAAGCCAACTGGTAAGCTGCTCCTGGAGAATGTTGAGAGGGTTGAGGCTTGAGGTGCGTGGAATTCCAGCCAGAGGGAAGAGTTTCCAAACCAATTTTCTTAGGAACTTAGCTTATATTTTGGGGCTGAAGAAAGTAATAGTATGGTGTTTCTTTTTGGGTAGTTGACTGTCTTGAGTTTACAAATATGTCCAATTTGTTTTCATTTAATTGAAATCTTCTTATGCTCGTCTGGATTCAAATTGCCGGTGCGATCTTGTCAAAAAGTGAAATTTGTAAGGTCTGTTTGGATCTATGGATTTGATTTGAGGGATTTGAATCTGAAGAGCCAAAATCCAAACCATATTATTTGGGGTAACCTTTCGATTGATTGATTTTCCCGAAAAATTAAGTTTTTAACTAGAATTTGCACTCAGCTTTATTACCATTTGGTACTAGTTGCACTGTCGTTACTATATTAATTGAACCGACGCTTGCCCGACAAAGCTTATTTTTGGTGATGTGTTGAGATATTAGCACTCATACATTAACATTCCTCAAAAATAAAACTCAGTGTTGTTCCTGATATTACAAAAATGAATCCTACAACGATTCATTCAGTTTCTTCAGCTACAAGTTATCACCACGGTTTTTCAGCTACAAGTTATCAGGATGGCTGAAATTGAAGGAAAACCTTCGTTAGCCCTCTTATTTGTTGGAATTGGCCCTCCATCCGGGCATGTGACCTGCAAGTAATAATCAAAATTCTTAAAAACTAAGGAATAATTAGATGCAAGTACATTGCCACACAATATCAACTGTTGAACTAGTTAATTATTCAAAGTGTCGGAGAAAATGGAGTAAATTGGAGAGGTCGAGGCCGAGAAGATGAGCGAGCGCGGAGCAGAGACATTTTTCACAAACAAAAGCCAGAGGAAAGAGAGATAGTATGTGGAGATAGAGATATACCACTCAACTTTTAAGTATCCATATCTACATCCGATATGTGGGATTTGATTTGATCACATACTTGTCTAATTCGTTTCCTTATTTTTCGTTACTTGTTATAATTTGGTGAATTATGTTTCATTGGAAGTGGAGGGATATGCCGGAACAGCTGTACAAAATCATAACTGAATATCTGAAAATACATCTCTGAATCCTGAGTTTAAATTCCAACAAATTTAAATAAGAAAAAGGAATCTTGAGTTTCGGTTTTAAAAAAAAAACATAATTAATTAGAAAAGTAGAACCCGCGTGACTTGATTGCCAGGCAAGAACCCCAAAATCCTAATCTAACTAGGAAACTAGTATATATATATATCCTAATAGCTAGCCGTGCATTTCTCATTTCTACTCTCAACGCCTCACTTTCAGTCTCAGGGTCTCCCTTCAACCTGCATTCTTCCTTTTTCCATTTTTCTTAGAGTTTGCTGCTCTACCCGCATTCTTCCTTCTTTCATTATTCTTAGAGTTTGCTGCTCTTGTTGTTGTTATGGCCGATGAGTATTGGGAGGTGTTGGGCGATCCCTATTACGCCACACGTATCCTCGAAGTCTCCGAATTACCCGAAACCGCCATGAAATCCCAATTGTGGCTAGACATCAACGCCACAGTCACACAAATTGTGTTGCCCTCGAATTTAGAGGACGATGAGGATTTGGAAGATCACTACAAATTAATGATGTTAGAAGACGATCACATGGGCCAACCCACCGAGAGCTTCGATTACCACGACAAACTTGAGATTGACCTACTAATTGAGGACTGCTCCAAGTCATCTATTTTGGCTACCATATCCAACGAGCTATCCAAGTCTATCCACGTCTCGTCCCAGGACCTTCGGTGCGTCGCTGCTACTATAGTCCATGACGCCTCACGGAGTCTTGTTGGGAGAGTGTGTAGCAGCGGCAGCCGGGGGTTACGTGTGCATATGGAGGCGTGCATCAAGATTGATGCGATCGTTGATGACGTGGCGGCAGATGATGAAGTGCAGCCCGCGTTTGTACCGGCGAGTAAATCTGCAATTGAGAAGCTGGAGAGGGTGAGAGTGGAAACGGCTGGGGTTTGTTGTTCGGTTTGTATAGCGGAGATTGCGGTGGGTTCGGAAGGTCGTGGTCTGCCATGTTCGCATATTTACCACGAAGCTTGCATCGTGGAGTGGTTGGAGAAAAGCCACTTCTGCCCTCTGTGTCGTTTCTCCTTGCCTGCCTAGTCCTAGTCCAAGTCGATTATGATGATGACGTGGAGTTTAGGGTTCCCACATTGAAATTTTCATGTATTTTATCTGATTCATTTCATTGTTCTTCCAATTAAATTCTTAATTTCATTTCATGTAATCGAATTTATTGTTCCAATTCAGTTCATTAATTCTACTTTTTGGTGGTTGTGATAATTGTCTATTAGAATTTAGAAATTTGATTCTACTTTAATTCTACTTTTTTTTTTTTTTAATGATATAATTTCATACAGTGCTGCCATTAGAATTTAGAAGCATGGATAAAGTAGAAATGACAAACAATTACACTGTACTGTCTTACTGCACAAACCAAGCAACCTTATTAATGTAGAAATACGGTGAGAAACTAGAATTATACAACAGCTGCAAGTAATGGTAAGCTTGTTAGATCGAAACTACCTGGTTAATACAAAGTACTCGTGAGACGGAAGCTTGTAGGGCAAGAAACTAGAGTTCAAAACAAGAAAAGATCAGATGCACATTAAGAAAACAATTAGAAGGTTTTGATTGACCAGTCTGATGAGCTACTAGCTTCCTCAAGTGGTCAGTCAGGTTTGTTTCTTCCAGCATTTGGAATGAATCACAAGCACCATTGCTTCTCAGATAGTTCCTTTGAGAATACATACCGGAACCTTGAATTGTATGGCAACCACTCTATGATCTGAGATGCCTTCTTGCTGGATTTACTGTCAATGCATTTATGTATTGAATCATTAAGCTTCTCATCAGCATTCTCAGTGACCCATTTGAGAAGATCATTGGAGCCAAAAGACGCTTCTCTTGCAAACCTTTCAAGTATCTTTGGCAGAAAAACTTTCCTTCACTTCTTCACCACTACATTTGCTTTAATAAACTCCTTTGCCTCTTCAAGTTCATCTCTAACATTTGGGGCTGTGTATACTTTTAGCTACAAGTAATCCCGTTAGCAAAATATATAGTGGTAGCAGTATATCACTGATCAGAGTGTGTTTTTAGAAGAATGATTTACAATCAAAACAATTCAGTAGTAAAAGTTGCTACCATATGCTTTTGATTATATTAAAAAATTATTCTGTTTTTTAAGTAGTTTTCTGCAGCAGCACCAGATTTCTTTAAACATAGAGATAAGGCAGAAAAGATAAGTTATGAACAGAAATTTCAAGGGAAAATCATGTGCCAAAGCACTGTAATTGACCAATAAACATGTGTAGCATTAGGGGAAAAGACTGAAAATAACAACCTAACATTCATTAGACAATTATATATTAAATCTTCAATACAATGTGAAAACAGGACCAATAAAAGCAAAGTGGTTACCGCAGGATCAGAAAAGGCTCCAGTACAAAGAGCAAAGCAAACAAGGGGTTCAGAGAATGGAAGACCCAATTTGGAATTGCGAAGTTGTCCGTCTTCACCAAATTTTTTCCTCCAGGCAGTTGAAAGGAGGGTTTCAAGCCACTGGAAACACAAAAGTAGATCAAATGAGTATTCTAAAACATGGTATTCATATAAAAGAAAGAAAAAAAGAAAAAAAGAAACAAACGAAAATCCACTGTTCAAGTTGTCATTCATAAGAAGAGCTCAAATGATTTGCCACACCATTTAAATTATGAAATAAACGAAATAATTCAATGGATGTCAGCATTCCTGTTGCATATCAGAGAGAGTATGGTGAGTAGTGAATACCCGTCCAATTCAGGGTGTTTGGAAGCCAAACATGGATTGCTCTATGGCATTCGCACTGATAACTTGGCCCCCAATATTGTAAGCAGCCTGCACGATACCAAAAAGCTCATCATCTTTTTTCTTTTTCTTTCCAAACTTAGAATACACAGATAGACCAAAGCATTGGTTCTTTTTTCTTGCTCCACTTATCTTAGATTGAACCTTTTTTTTCGGGCATGAAAACCAAATATCTAGATAACTTCTCAAACATTGACAATAGAAAATGAAAAGGTATTTGAGCATTTTACGTAATGGCCAAAAAGAGTAAGATAATATTCTGATTGTCTTTAATGGGGATCTTCTAGTCCATGTCTCGAAAGGCAAGAGCAATAGACTTGAATATAAAAGAAGGAAACAAAGATCAAACCAACTAACTTTTAATTTTAAAATGGGATGAACCAATGAATGTATTAATCCATCTTTCAGAAAGAAAAAAAATACCGAAATGACACTTGGTGGACAGGACTTCAAGAGAAAGCATTCATTTGTAATGAGATACACAAGTCTTCTTTAGCTGCCAGAAAAACCCATTGTACTAGCAAATAAGTGAATTACCTTGTGGATCAAGGCTAGCTTTCTTAGAGAGCTGTGGGGAATTCCATATGATAAATATGCCTGCACAAGGGTAGGGAGAAAATTTAGAGAGACTTACAAATCAATGGTTGTTTAAGAGACTTTTACATGCATAACAAGAGCATTGTACGTGTTGATCCAAAATGCAATTTGGGCATGCAATTCCATCAGAGTGACATTCACCCTCTCCAGTTGTCTAACCAAGATTCTGCAATTCTAGTCAGCACTCCTGATGACGTAAAACATAAGAGGAGATCCATTGCAAGTGTGTTAGCTGCATTTATGTGTATCTTAAACTATGTGCCCCACATACAGAAAATTAATAAGTGTACAAGTCATCACCCCATCAACCATATTAGGATCCAAAATTATGGATTTGTTGTTTAATCATATAGCTCTAAGATTTATGGGTTGGGCATTATTGTGCTCTATCACCATATTGGATATTAGAATGTTATTAAGCAGATTAAATAGAAACAAAAAGGTTATAATTTAGATAAGCATCAGCCGGGGGATCTCTAAAAGACAAAAAATAGAGGTTTTTATTAGAAAATTAATAAGTGTACAAGTCATCACCCCATCAACCATATTAGGATCCAAAATTATGGATTTGTTGTTTAATCATATAGCTCTAAGATTTATGGGTTGGGCATTATTGTGCTCCATCACCATATTGGATATTAGAATGTTATTAAGCAGATTAAATAGAAACAAAAAGGTTATAATTTAGATAAGCATCAGCGGGGGGATCTCTAAAGACAAAAAAATATTAGAATGTTATTAAGCAGATTAAATAGAAACAAAAAGGTTAAATTTAGATAAGCATCTGCGGGGGAGATTTCTATACACAAAAATTAGAGGTTTTTATTGGCCATGCTAGTCAGTGGTGTGCCCTTAACCTTTTCTTACCAACAACCTGAATTTAGTGCAGTTGACACACACAGGGTCTAAATAATTGAAATCAAACTTGTTCCAGTTAAATTCACAGTGACTCAAGGCAAAGGACATACCCTTCTTTTACTTCTACTATTGTAGAGTTAATTTTTTGGGTGATTAGATTAAATGAAAAAGCCAACCTGTAGTTATTGATGACAAAAGAAGCATGAGGAAGCTTGCTCTTATTAGTAGATATCCAAGTTATTTCTTCTACCATTGATTTACCAGACCAATCTGGGGCATCTCCAGCACCATGTCGAGGTTGATAACATTAGTTGATGACCTCGACAACAAAGGTGATTTATTTTTTTCGATGTTCACAGATGCTGCATTGCAAAGCCAATAATAAACAACAGCCATGCATCTGACCACTTCCTCAGATAACTTGCTAGGGCACTGGTGGAGAGATGATCTTTCAGAGTTCGCAGCATAGAATTTTTTTCCAGGGCTGGAACCCTTTCACGAACCTGGAAAATAAATTTCTTGAAATCACTTCGACGAAATAGAGCATTATATGACCGGCCAGTAACATGCTAACTTCAAAATAGAACATACTAACTTCAAAATCTTCTGCAATAGTAACGGGTATCAGAATATCCCCTCTTTTCATTTTGATTTCTCTGAGTGGCCTGAATGAGAAAATCACTATATATATATATATATTATGTGTGTCACAAACAAGTAACGTTCTTCAATAAAATGACACAAATACATTTAATAAATGTCCATCAGTGAAAGAAGAAGAATAAACTTATGTTCTACCTTTGCTAGGTTTGAACAAGTCTTCGCAAAATCGGCGTCACTTTTGACACTGGATTGTGTAGTATGCCTAGTCTTTAAAGTTTTTTTTTCCTGAGTCATCAATAGCAACTAGAGCTCGCAAATGTCTGAAAGGAAACTTTTTTGAGGAACAAAATGCTCTTGAAATGATACTCGGATGTTTCCTGGATCCATTCTTCATATGGGCAGGGGAAGCCAAAACTGAGTTCTGCTCAGAAGGTGGCCTGCTAATGCAATGCTAAAAAATACTTCTATAGAGAGAGAGAACATGCTGCTCGCGGTTTGCAACTTCTTCTTCAAGTAATTCAATTTCAGAAATCAATTCCTTTGTCTACACAAAAAAGAAATAAAACAATTTGCAGTCCTTATATCAATAAGTAGATATAGCAAATTTGAAAAAAGAAAAAAAGAATCATATATATATATACAGACACACACAAACATATATATATATATATATATGTTTGTGTAATTTATACGCATTTAATTTGGGGCTATTCATGTTTTACGTTGTGCTTGTGCTGGTCCATTAACATGCTTGTCATCCTGACTCAAATAGCACAGTGATGTGCCTATCAATGTCATGGCCCAAAAACCTAGAAGCCATTCGTTTCAGTGGCATGCCTTTTAAACAACTGGAGCCCAAGAGCTTGGTTTTCATTTTTTCCTTTTAGGCCTCGTTTGGTTCACATAACTGATTTGAGGGAAAATCACTTTCCATGTCATTTTTCAGGGGAAGAGAAATGGAGATTCATTTCCCATGTTTCGTAATCATGGGGAAAGTAACCAAGAAATACCACTTTATTTCCTTTCACATATTTGGTTTGTGTAGGAATGTAAAACAAAGTTTGTTTAATTTTCCAATTATACCCATATAAAATCAAATAAAAAAGAATGCATTTAATGCTATATTGTAATTCTAACTTGTTAGGAGTACAATATGGTCATGAAAAATGTGTATTTAATGTTGGCTCATTTTCCCAAACTTTCCCATGAAGAGGAAAACAAAACCCAATTGGGGAGGGGGGCTTCAGTTTCCCCTGTACTTTCCCATGTGCAAGGCAATGATTTCCCATGCATGGACTTATCAAACATAGGAAAGCAATTGATTTCCCATCCCCAAGCCTCGTTTCTCATGAACGAAACGGGACCTTAAAGTTTGAATCTTATCTCACTTTATTACTATTTTCTTTTATAATTAAATATTATATTAATTTTTAATTGAAAATTTGAAAACGAACATCCAAAGCATAATGAACTCTCTTTCTTGGTATGGAGCAAATATAGTTGTATTACCTTGATAGTTTATTTTGATTACCGGTTAATTAAGAAATTTTCCATCAAATACTTTGTACCTTTCAGGTTTATGATAACACATTAATATTTGCTTCAACAAAGTTAATTTCACTAATTTAAAACATCAAACCTCCTCCATTTTAGATATACATAAGAAAAGTGGTGTAATTCATCATACAATTTTGCCTTTGGGGGGGTGTTTAAGCACCAAGACACTTAGCAAGGTAAGCTTTCATGTAGTTTCATATTGTTGCCTAGTTTCTCGCTACTTTGTGCCGTAATAATTTTGTCGCTTTTATAAACTTGTAGTTGTTTCAACAACTCCTCGAGTAATATGCCTACTTACTACTGCATTAATTACAATTTACCTTGTTTGTTTAGTGCTTACCTTTTATCGAGCTTCAAATATTAGGATTCGAAATTGTGAAAGCATTTCAAGGATTTGTCAAATCGTACGTTCCTTGCTATTGGTGCTTGACAATGGAAACCGATAGGGATAGTGTTAGGGATCTAGAGTGACGATTTCTCCAAAGATATTCAAGGTAATTCTTTCTACTTAGCTACATTTTGCGATATATAATTTGATAAGAACTATGATGAATTATTCCTTAATTTGACTGGTGGAATCTTGAATTTTGATTTCCAAGTTAACACATAAATCACATATATAGTGAATCGTTAAGGTAAAAAAGAATTCTCTTTATACTCATTTTATATATGATCTCAAATATTATTCTTTCTTGTTTCTTAGATCATAAATTAACTTTTTATTTATTTTTCTATGAAGAAATGGTACCCAGTTAGTTTCGTCTGTAGTATAATTTTTAGGGGTTCTTAGATCTAGGTCCAAAACGATTAGCTGTCATCTAGTCCTCGTGTTTTTGGTTTTAGATGTAGGTCCTTTGACATTTATTACTTTTTTGTTGTGTCGATTTTACCCTTTAAGGGAAATAAGGAAAACACATTGAAAATCTAAATTTAATGCATTATTTCCTTGAAATTGAATTCCAAATTTTGAATTTTGAATTTTTTTTTCCTTGATAATATTCCTAATATATAGATAAAATACAATTTAATCAATAAAAAGTAAAGACTCACATTTTATACCAATCGATCAGACAAGCACCCACATTAAATTATGTACCTGACATACATGTAAATAATGTTAATACATACATGTATATATGTACCTGCCTTACAGGTAAGTGTTTTTTTCTTGAGTTTTCTTAAGCAGTTTTTTCTGGAGGTTCATATTTATATACATACATACATGTCTTTCATGTAATAGTGTTTTTTCCTTTTTTCCAAAGAAATTTTGTATCGATTTTTATCTCAGTTGAGTTTAAAGATCCATACCAAGTTTTTTTTTTTTTTCCAAAGAAATTTTGTATGGATTTTTATCTCAGTTGAGTTTAAAGATCCATACTAAGATATTATATGAGTTCAATTAGCTGGGCTAGATGGTATAACTACCTAGACTAGAGGTAATTTATGGATTTAATTACCTGGACCAGAGGTAATTTATGGGTTTAATTACCTGCATACTGCATACTGCATACAAGGTGTATGCATAGGTACCTTATCTATTGTTAAGGTATGAAGTTTTTATGAACTCTTATTACAAATTTTGATGTCAGTATACCTTGGGAAAATTTCAGAATTCAATAAATAGATTTGCAATTAAATTCAAATCAAATATGATAATTAATATCCTACAAATCAATAACTTACCAGTTTTACAAATTCATAATTTACCTTATTTATGTTTTAGGTGCATAACTGGAATAAAAAATAAAAAATAAAAAAAAGCAAATATCAATAAATTGAAATAGGCATGTAATCTTATGTGGCGCAAAAGTCAAAGGACTTGGATCAACAACAATTTCTGCGTGGATTGCACCCAAAATCTCTCCTCATAATTGGACTTATGCCAAATTTTCTATAATTTTTAGTTCAAAATGTATTTTTACTTTCATCTTAATAAGTTAACAATCAAAATTAATTATTGGAGGGGAAAGGAAAATCAAATACTAGAGTTCTGGTGTAAAATAATAAATATTCTTTGGGTTCCACACCTGTAATTTGTGTTTTTTTTTTTCAACCTTTGGGTTCAGAGTGCAATCTCATTCATTCTACACTTGCATGTGCATATGTGTTAGATTAACCTCTATCCACATTTAGATCCGGATAGCATAAATCTCTTCGATTTGATGTTAGGTTATAGATTTATATAATCTGGTGCATTGTGCAATTCCTTTCTTATAATTTTGGATATTTTATGAACTTGAATTTGTGTAAACAAGTGAACACTTTATTTGTATTTTAATGCATACATAAAACTTTGAATTACTCCTACGACATATTATATCAAACATATAACAATAAGTGAAGAGTTGTATCTCATATTAGGTTGGATTGGATTAGTCTTTATTAATTTGTATTTGAATTGTTAAGCTGATGGATTATTAAATCCGGATAATATACTTGGGTTAATAGATTGAAATAATGGTCAGTTCTGGACCCAAACTAGTGTTAGAAATGTGCCCTAAGAGCCAATACATTTGATGTAATCTCCTTGGAATACATTTCGTATATGATATATAAAGGGCAAACTTATTTTGTTATCTTTTACATAGTCTAAAAGAAACAAATGTCTAGGGTATGCTAAATAAGAGATAAAGTAATCTAAAGAAGATTAGATTCACGAGACCTTTAATCTCTAACTGCAGTATCCCAAAATGTTCCTAATCATAGGTTATCAAATGGGCATTGATAAACCGTCAAGATTAGCGCATATTATGTATGCTCAATTGGGAGGATGGTTAGTCTCAAACCATTTGTGTAGTTGACACTAATACAAGTATGTGGGTGCTCATTAGTGAATGAGTACACTGAACGCGATCAACCGTAGTTCTCGTATGGAGTATTTATCTATATGTCAAACGAGAACTCATAGTTGCAATAATGCAAATTAGTCCTTAGACCTGAGGCATCATGGTTGTCCTATGATGCTTTATTGATCTTTGATAGCTCTTAAAGGCAAGCCGTAATAGATTTGTCTTAAGTGTTGTTGGGATCTCTTAATTCATCATAGGGGCATGTGAATGTACAATAAGGAATCTCTACTTTCGATAAAGAAGGAGAATGTTTCAAGATGTGATTCAGTAAATCTTTGGCCAAAGTATTTTGAGCTTGATTTAGAAAGTTGTTCTTAATCATGTTCTTTTAAATCACATGAGGTTATAAATCATATTAGGGGTTTGACATAATCAATCCGTACCCTAATAATATGATTTGAAACATTGTATAAGAGAAGGACCGTATTGCATTGCAATTCCAACTGAATAGGTTCTTCATCTATTCTGGTTAGCTTGGGTAGCCTTGATATATTGCTAGATGACACTCTTGGCTTGTGGAAGTCCTATGATTGATTGTGATCGATCCAAATAAAGGAAGAATTAAAAAGGGGTTTTAATTCCAGTTGGTTAGAAAGAGTTCTAATATTTTCCCACTACCTTGCTAATTAGAACCTAATGGCTCGCACACCTTAAATGGTTAACTTTGAGTAATACAAATGAGAATGAGGAAATCAATTTGATTGATTTGATGTGGATGATTTACTACGTGTAAAAACGTATTTGGGCCTAAGTAATAGTTAACGGAAAACCCAAATGGTTGGGTATCAAGCCCAAGGGCTATAAGACAACTAAATATTATGGTTTAAGTGTCATAAGGCCCAATTTTGGAAGCCCAATGGGGTTTGGCCGAAAATGCTTAAGTGAATGTGTATGGGAATTGTTTCCATAAGCTCATTCACATACAAACACAATCCAACATCAACCAAATAAGTTTGGGAGATCAAAGAGAGATAAAAGATAGTAGTTTTCAAGAGTGAAACACTTTCATCTTTCAAAGGGGTTTAGATTGAAACTAATCTTGAGAATCTTGTACTAGCATCCTTGTATTCTCAAGATACTTCCTCTCTCATCTCAAGGTTCCATTGGTGTGGAGACTTAGAGGCCATATACTTTTGTGGCTCACATGGAGGAGAAAGATCAAGGAGCAAAGATCAAAGATCAAAGAGGAGATCAACAAAGAAGAAATCATCAAGAGAAGACCAAACACAAATTGGTTCATATAATTGCTTCAAGGTTAATTAGATCTTATCCTTTTCTCTTGATTTTTCCATTTATGAAAAACATATCAATGTTCATGGCTTAAGATACTTGGAAGAAGTTTTGTTTTTGAATTTAAACAACCACTATAGACTTCCGCTGTGATTAATTTGATTAAATGCATGTTTAATTTTCAAATGAACTTCGAAAAAATGTTTTGAACTTCCAACAACTAGGATGAAATAAGCACAATTAGAATCCCATTTTCAGTCTAGATAGCTAATCTCTTATGAGTATGTTCCTAAATTGTGAATGAACACGGCTTGCCTCATTTCGTGTGAACATTCCTCCTTCCAGCAAATCATGGTTTGACACATATACAAGAATAATTTTTAAAAATACAAAAAGAAAACTTTATGCACACTTATCAAATTGTGATTATAGTATAAATGAGGTGCTCTCAACTCAAGCTAAATTTACTCTCGACTGTGATGAGTTTGTAACTTGGATGGAGGATTGCTTACTGTGGATCTCCACGTGTGACCCATAAAAATGGGGTCTCACGTGCAGGGGAGTGTTGGAACTCATTGTTGTCCCACATCGGCCAGAGGGCCGAAGAGAAAGTAGTTTAAATAGAAATACCCCTCTCTAACTAACACCGAGGCCTTTGTGATAAAACCCCACACCTGAGGATTGTGCTGGTGGTAAAGTGGGGACAGTATCGGTGTTGTTGGAGTGGGCCCTCGGCCCGTTAACCTGGAAATATGAGGAATACGACATGTGGAATTTGATTCAGGGTTTGTGGTTCAAGAAAATTCGATACGAGTTAAAGAACACAGAAACCCTGTGAACACGGCTAAGAACACAGAAACCCTGTGGTTCAACAGTATCGGTGTTGTTGGAGTGGGCCCTCGGCCCGTTAACCTGGAAAATTTGACTTGGTATCAGAGCAATCGATCCTCGGTTGTCTCTAAATTCTCATATCAAAATTTCTCCTCCCCTCCTCTTCAAGGGGGGATGGGGAGTGAAAACGGATCTGTTTCTCTTTATCATGGAGATTTTGTCTCTTTCTTGACTCCGACATACCCTTCTCTTCAGGGGAAGAAGAGAATTGAAGAGAATTGAAGAGAAGTTTCTATGTTCTTAAGCCGTGTTCACAGGTTTTCTATGTCCTTTAGCTGTGTTCACAGGGTTTCTGTGTCCTTTAACCGAATTCACAGGGTTTCTATGTTCTTAGCCGTGTTCACAGGGTTTCTGTGTTCTTTAACTCGTATCGAATTTTCTTGAACCACAAACCCTGAATCAAATTCCACATCTCGTATTCCTCATATTTCCAGGTTAACGGGCCGAGGGCCCACTCGAACAACACCGATACTGTCCCCACTTTACCACCAGCACAATCCTCAGGTGTGGGGTTTTATCACAAAAGGCCTCGGTGTTAGTTAGATAGGGGTATTTCTATTTAAACAACTTTCTCTTCGGCCCTCTGGCCGATGTGGGACAACAATGAGTTCCAACACTTACACTCTGATGTAGGACAAGTCTGTAAACCCAATTTACAAGCAAAACCCAAATTTGGGTATTAACAAAACGAATCCAAGTCTAAAACCCATAAATTTATGAAATCTAACATAGAACCTATACACTTTGCAGTGCTTGAGATTATATTTGGATTATTCAATATTAAAGCCAGCTTTAGAGAAGAAAGAAGAATTTATAAAATCTATTACAAAGGAGTATGAAAATATTACTTCATGCGATCTTATAGTTGCTTATAAGATTTGGAAGTTTACCTTGATTCCAAATTATTCCATCGAGGAATTTAGTAATGATGGTAAATCTCTACTTAGAGAAAATGGTTCACCTAGGGATTTTAATGTGATTTTTGTAGGCATATTAGAGGAGTATGCAGAGCACGTGTTTAATTTGACACGTAGTGTGAAAGGTGGAGACATTTTATGCATTTTTTTCTTTTTGTTTTTCAAACAAGACTTCAACGAGAATGATGTGCCTCTCTGTGATAGAGAGGCTATGTTGAAGAAAGGGTTTTGGGGTCTATGTTACGAGAAATATGATATGTCATTGTCAGATTGGTGTGGAAAGTAATAAAATCAAAAGCAACAAAGATAAGAACGTGATTGTGAGAGATCAAAATGGATGCTAATCCGATGTCTGGCGTCAAAAAATTCTGTTAGTAGTATTTTATTTTATTTTATGCAACTGTATTTTTATTGTTAAGTGTAATTAATACTTTTTGTTTTATGACTAAATCTTTTTAATTTTTAATTTGACAGTTCAATGTTGATAACAATTTCTAAGATTCATTTTTGCAAAGTCATATCATGGTGAATTGGGTGAGAAAAGTTCTTATGTATTTCTTGATGGACAACTGTTGTTAATCAAAGTTGAGAAGACGTTGAAGGCTATTAATTCGTCTAGTCGAAGTTCCATATTGAAGGATGATTACAAGAATTTTAGAATCTTATTGAAGGATTTGCTTGAACCCAATAAGTTTTGGATGGACGTGATAAGTTTTTCAATTGTTTTGATGATCTCAACCACTTAGAGTGAGTTTTTGTTTCCCTGAATTGTATTGATTGTGAATTGTGTTGTTAGTAGCTTGGTATATTTGTTTTATGTGCAGTTATTCTTCCTATTTGGATATACTTCTTAATCATCCGTTTTTAATGACTGCCAAGGAAAGAATGGATGAATTTAGCAAGCTGCTTAAAAACTTGGTCTTATCAACACCATGTTGGGACATTCTGATTTTAGTTAGTTCTTGAGTTGGAACAAAACTATTTGGGAGCAAGTTTTGCTGAATGTGTATGAGTATCGTGATTCCAATCAAAAGAAGATAAATTATACTTGTTCTAGATATCCATACTCGCCATTCCATACCCAAATTTGGGGATTTCGAACGAATCTCAACAGTTACACCACAGAACCAGTTGGTGTAACTTGTGAGCATAGTTGTGAGCGTAGTTGCTAAGGACATGGAGTATGTCCGCACTTGATGGCAGACAAAGTTGGTGTAACTTGGGTGTTGACATCTTACTTGTTCATGTGTGGATGTTATGGAAGTGGTGCTGCCGAGTTCGAGTTTGGGCGTTAGTAGGTAGGTGGTTCAACTCGTAGTAAGGATGATGTCTAACCTTGGTGAATTGTGATGACCTAAGTGTTTTGGAACTTTTATTTCGAGGCACATTGATGTGAGGGTGTGTTAATGAGATAAGTGAGGGAGAACCACGAATGCCATGGAGGTATAGCAATGCAGATGCACAAACAAATGGAGGTGCCATGGAGGACATGCAATTGGCTAATGAGTCACACCCAGGCAAGGTGCATCTCTTTGAATGTGGAAAATGTTGAAGTACCTACCAACGAGCTATGTGTTTGTTCAATAGTTGAGTGCGACAAGAAACGGAGGTCTCGGCCCAAAGAGGGAAAGACGAGGAACTTCGAGAGAAGTTGAAAAGGGTGAACACAGTGGTGCATTGTGATCCATGGAGCGAGGAAAAGAGGATATTCCTATATGGTGTTGTTATGTGGCAGTGCAGTGGGCACGTCGATGAGGACATCGACACTATCAGTGGGAGAGAATGTCACGGATCGCACATAAGCGAGTGCTATCGTGACTCTATTGGGACATCTATGCGCTTACGAGATAGTCTAAGTGTGGAAGGGCGAGGGCTTAAGAGCTAGAATGGTTTGTGTTGGCTGGGTTGCACATGTGAATGGTATTTTAGGTATTTTCGAAGGTTATGGGAGGAATCTGAGGAAGCTAAGAATACTGGGACGTTCGTGATTCTGAGATACATCCAACGCAACTGATTGCTCGCCATTCGGAGTTCGTATGAATTAGTTATGCTCAATTATGACTCATCGTGCATAAGTGATGTTTTCTTCACCCCCTCTCATGCTTACACCCTTGTGGCACTAAGCGAGCATCCTTATGACCTTGGAGGTAGTCATAAGGGCGGGCATAAGATTGTTGAAGGATAATCTATGTCTCTGAGGGAAAGGACTTCCCGAGGACAGTACGAACACAGGGGGCCGTTCGTATTGTGCATCGTTGTGAAGAGTGAGGTCAACGTATGGCATTCACTATGCCGTCGGCAAGCGAGGCATTTGACAATACTTGATGGACTTGGCTTGGGTTTGGCCTTGTTCAATTAGAAGGAAGATATTTGAATGCCCGTACGGATGGGTTGAGACCCCATAAAATGCATAGATGATTATGTGGGACATTCGGAAGACATATGTCGCCAAGGCTTGGGCGACATGCGAGCGTGACAGCTTGAGGATGTTGGCTATCTCGGTTGCTAACGGAATGACCGACAGAAGTATGGGTAAACCGATGGTGTTGGATCGCTATGTCTTGACTTGGACATGAGTGAGCCACGAGTTTGGCATGCGACGTGGTCAATGCATTTGACGTGTCTTATGCAACGCTTGATGTATGGGCGTCGAGGGTTTTGCCGGATGCGGGGTAATTGTATTGTCCCAAGGTTGTGTGACTCGTTGTCTAGCCATGGAGCAAGGCGCCTATGGGAGACGACACTTGATGGTGAACCTTTCGCGGAGTTAGGGGTGTAATTTAGCCGTAACAGATCGGAAACACATGTTCCGAATTCCGATCCGAAATTTTTCGGAATTGAAAATCAATTTAATAAATCGTTTAGTAGTATGATCAATTTAATAAATCGTTTAGTGGTATGATCAATTTAATAAATCGTTTAGTGGTACAATTTGATTCAATTTAAGTTAAAATCAAAGGAGAAATCAAACTATACCAAACTAACATAATTCAACATTCCAAAGTAGTACTAGTCAAAGGAACCTAGCTACAATTATGACTAGTGAACAAAAAGAGATACACAATAATCATAGAATACAAAATGAAATGGTATTAAATTAATATACTCAAATGTTTAGCATATATGGATGTTTAATATATAGTCCTAAAGTAATATATGCTCTTATGTTTAGTAAACATGTACATATGAATATTTGTATGTAGGTACTTAAATAAAAATAATAATAAATGACACATATATACAACCTATAAATAAAAAACAATGTAATGAAAAGTATAAATAATAAAATATTATTATAAATTCGGAATTTTTCGGAAAATTTCGGAAAAATTCGATCGGAATGGGTTCGGAGAACTTCGGAAGTTTTCGGATCGAAATTTTCGGAATTTACAAACTCATTTCAATTCCGATCCGAATTTTATCAGAAATTTTGGATTTCAAAGGTTTCGAATATCGAAGGTATTGGAGTCATATTTTTTCGGAAAATTTTGGACCGGAATCGGATTTTCCAATCCCATTTACACCCCTACGCGGAATTGTGAGAGTCATGAATATCATGAACTTAAGTGAGCGAAATGTGTGTTTTGCTACCGCTACGTTGCATCGCTCGCTCATCCGATGACACTTGGCAGTCATTAAAAACGGATGATTAAGAAGCGCATCCAAATAGGAAGAATAACAGCACATAAAACAAATATACCAAGTTACTAACAACACAATTCACAATCAATACAATTCAAGCAAACAAATACTCACTCTAAATGGTTAAGATCATCAAAATAATGGAAAAACTTATCACGTTCATCCCAAAACTTATCGGGTTCAAGCAAATCCTTTAATAAGTTTTTAAAATTCTTGTAATCATCCTTCAATATGGAACTTCGGCTAGACGAATTAACAACTTCCAACGTCTTCTCAACCTTATTAACAACAGTTATCCATCAAGAAATACATAAGAACTTCTTTTACCCAATTCACCATGATATGACTTTGCAAAATGAATCCTAGAAATTGTTCCCAACATTGAACTGTCAAATTAAAAAATTAAAAAATTAAATCATAAAACAAAAAGTATTACACTTCACAATAAAAATATAGTTGCATTAAAATAAAAATATACTACTCACTCAATTTTTCGTCGCCAGACATCGGATTAGCATCCATTTTCATCTCTCACAATTACGATCTTATTTTTGCCGCTTTTGATTTTATTACTTTCAACACCAATCTAACAATGACATATCATATTTCTCATAACATAAACCCCAAAACCCTTTCTTCAACATAGCCTCTCTGACACAGAGAGGCACATCATTCTCGTTGAAGTATTGTTTGAAAAAACAAAAAGAAAAAGGGCATAAAATGTCTCCACCTTTCACACCTGTTATAGACTTTTTAAAAGTTTATCTAAATCCAAATTGAATGCACCCGGATTTTTAAAATCTTTTTAAACGCTTTATAATCCTAATTTAATACACCCTCCTACGTGTCAAATTAAACACGTGCTCTGCATACTCCTCTAATTTGCGCAATTGCATATAGAGTGATATTCCGAATATTCCGAAAATAGTAACTTCCGAAAAATTTCCGAAATTTCCGAATGTGCCGAAAATTCTGTATCAGAATAGAGTTGTTATATTCCGAAATTTTGGAATCGGCATCGGAATTTATTTTCAATTCCGAAAAATTTCGGATCGGAATTCGGAACATGTGTTTTCGATCCGTTCCGGCCGAATTACACCCCTAATAACTGCACATAAAACAAATATATCAAGTTACTAACAACACAATTCAAAATCAATGCAATTCAAGCAAACAAATACTCACTCTAAATGGTTAAGATCATCAAAACAATGGAAAAACTTATCACGTTCATCCCAAAACTTATCGGGTTCAAGCAAATCCTTTAATAAGTTTATAAAATTCTTGTAATCATCCTTCAATATGGAACTTCAGCTAGACAAATTAACAGCTTCCAACGTCTTCTCAACCTTGATTAACAACAGTTGTCTATCAAGAAATACATAAGAACTTCTCTCACCCAATTCACCATGATATGACTTTGCAAAATGAATCATAGAAATTGTTCCCAACATTGTACTGTTAAATTAAAAATTAAAAAAATTTAGTCATAAAACAAAAAGTATTACACTTAACAATAAAAATACAGTTGCATTAAAAAAAAAAAATACTACTCACAGAATTTTTCGACGCCAGACATCGGTTTAGCATCCATTTTCATCTCTTACAATTACGTTCTTATCTTTGCCGCTTTTGATTTTATTACTTTCCATACCAATCTAACAATGACATATCATATTTCTCGTAACATAAACCCCAAAACCCTTTCTTCAACATAGCCTCTTTGACACAAAGAGGCACATCATTCTCGTTGAAGTCTTGTTTGAAAAAACAAAAAGAAAAAGGGCATAAAATGTCTCCACCTTTCACACTACGTGTCCAATTAAACACGTGCTTCGCATACTCCTCTAATATGCCTACAGAAATCACACTGACATCCTTAAGTGAACCATTTTCTCTAAGTAGAGATTTACCATCATAACTAAATTCTTCGATGGAATAATCTGGAGTCAAGGTAAACTTTCGAATCTTACAAGCAACTATAAGATCTCGTGAACTAATATTTTCATACTCCTCTATAATACACTTCATAAATTCTTTTTCCTTTTCTAAAGCTGGCCTTAATATTAGATAATCCAAATATAATCTCAAGCACTGCAAAGTGTATATGTTCTATGTTAGATTTCACAAATTTATGGGTTTAGACCTGGATTCGTTTTGTTAATACCCAAATTTGGGTTTTGCTTGTAATTTGGGTTTACAGACTTGTCCTAATTACAATCTTTGCCAACTTTGGGGCTGAGAGGCACTGTCTAAGTCAATTCATTGTTACTCTGGTAATTTGTAACAGTTTGCTTACTTGGAATATGGATGCGCATTTTGAAGTTCTTGGTGTCATATTGTTAAACCTGGTTTTGACTTAAGGGCTGAACCTTTGGTTTGTTTTGGATTGGTTGATTTTATTTTGTAATGCTAAAGTTGTGCTTTAGGATATGCCCATTTTGTTTTAGTTAGCAGTTGAATTAATGTACTTGGTTAATAGATGTTAAATGTTTGCTTGCGCAAATACCTTTCAACTAAGTTGCTTTGCTAGGTCCACAGTTGTTACAAGGTCTTCATCTGATGCTAGTATAACCTCATCACGATCATCATCTTCATACTACACAATTTTTCACCATTTAAAATAAGATTAGGCTGAGAAAACTCTAAAGTCAAATTCAAAAACCTTTTAAAAAACATGTAATCTATCTAAAAAATACCAAAATTTGAGGAAGGTTGTTGCGGTCAATGTCATCACCCATTCTTTGAATTATTGCGGTCATAAGGTATGTTAGACTCTGAATATCTAAAAAGAAAGACAAAACATAAAACACCCAGTCAAGCAACAATTTTAGCCAAACTGTTCTTTTTGGGAAAAAAAAAAAGTGTTTATTTCAAAGCTACCACAGACACACATAAAATTATGAGTAACTGTGACAAGGAACTTACTGCAAGTAAATCTATGCATCAAACTCATGTTATCTTCAACTTTGAAAGCAAATGTGATAGATAAATTTGACGATGGAAAGAAAAGTGACCTCATCTTTTCTCCTTCAAAAGCAACACTGAGATGACAATGAGATTGTGTAAATACATATAAATGTAAAATAAATTAAGTCAAACATCATGTTGAAATAGAGAAGATACGCATATAAACAAATATACAACCTTCGAAAACCCTTATCTTTATTTACCAAGGTAGAATGCCAAAACAATTGAATCATATAGCTTGTAGGCCCATCACCCAATGCATCAGTAATACCACTTGATCCATTAGTCATTTTAACCTTGTGAACAAACAAAATAATGTTAACAGTTTGTTCTTTGGCCAAGCAGAAAAATAAACAAACAAATAAAAAATTAATTGTAATGATTTAAAAGTAGGTAGTGACCTACATAAGCCATAACAACACGAGTAATATCAGCTACATCAACAACAGCAACCATATTTCCACCTATAAACCAACATCATCCGTACACATCAGAAACTAAAAATCTCCTTTAAACCATACAAACAAAACAAAACAAAACTACTCTTACTATATCATCATCTTACCTTCATCTACTATAGGAATGTGTAAACATTTTCTTTTATGCCTTTTAATCAATGCATCACAAATTGGTGTATCAACTGTGGCACATTTCAGATTTGAAGTCATGACCTATTAATCAATTCAGTTACATAAGAATATTAAAATAAGGAGAAGTAACAACTTCTGGCCAAATAAGACAAGGACATATTGATTTAAATTTTTCTCAAATTGAAAAAGATATTTACATTCTCTACAATAGTGGTCTTTGGAGAAAGATTTTGTGCTATTATCCGCATCAAGATATTCTTGAACTGACAAGAATCAAATGAGAAATTCACAATTCATTTTATATGTAAAATGATATAGTGATATTGGGGGAAAGGAAGTGCAATATCTTTATGTAAAGAAAGAGAAGACAAGAAACTCACGTAAGAATTCCACACAACTTGTTATCAACTGTAACAACTGCCATCTCCTCCATCTTCTTTGTTGTCATCAAAACAGTATTTGATGGGGAAACTGTTAAAACCCTGAAAGACGTAACTATCAGTAAATAAAAACTTCAAAAAAGCTTCGAGATATCTAGCTATATTAAATATTAAAAAACATAAACATATTACACACTTTGAATTTTCCAGAATAATTGTAGACAAGGATGTCTTAAACAACCGCTCCAGAAGTGTCTCAACAAATTTATTGGAAGTTGCATCTCAAATAGAAAGCGAATTGTCAAAGCTGCAAAAATATCAAAAGCATATGATAAAAATTTAGAAGAAAAAATGTGCCCCATTGTTTTTCAATACCTCAAACAGCAGAAGCAATAGCATTTCCCTTTTCAACTGTCTTTTTCATTCGACCAATAGTATCATGTAAGCACTTTCTTATACCAAGTAAACCAACGAGCTCTCCATTCTCAAGAACAGGCAAATGCCTGAATTTTCTTGTAAATGCATAAATCAGTAACATAAAACATGAACAAGACAATTATAGAGACGGAATTTCGTGAAGTAAATTTGCCTATAATTTTTTACTAACCATCTAGCATTTTTTGAAGGGCTTCAAAAGTGGGAGTGTCAGAATGAACAAACTTCAGGTCCCCTATCATTACTCTAGAAACAGACGTATCCTCAAGAGAAATTACTCTTGTTGCTATATCCTTCAACCACCTAAACAAATAGATACTTAAGAAACATTAGACAGCAAAATCCATGAAAACATACCAAGACACCTAATTCAAAAACACACATTGTTCGTAAGTATTCCACTGAGATTTTCAAAAGCATTCTTTAACAACAAAGCATCAACTACACTATTAGCCATTCAACGACAAGCTTCTTCTTTGACACTGGTATTTTGACTTTAAAACAGAGCCTTTGATGGCTGCAGCCCTTTTACCGTACACTTTCCAGTTAGCTTACTGCGCAAAACACAAGAAGAGAAGAGCTTCTTCTTACTAAGATTCTAATGCA
Source organism: Prunus avium (assembly GCF_002207925.1). Next base: position 502,183 of record NW_018921688.1, on the reverse strand, counting down.
CAAAATTTAAACAAGCAAGCCTATTTCCAACAAATTAAATACGCACCTAGATCGAGAACCTTTAAAAGATTTTCGGCTGGTTTCGGGCCTCCGATTCTACCACCGGAGAATTTCATCTTGTCCGACAACAATGTGTTCGTCAATGAAAAACTTAGGGTTGCGAGACCCAATGCGAGTTAAGATGTGTTTGCGAGGTTTGCAAGAGTTAGGGTTGCGAGACCTGATTCATGGCATATGGCATAACAGACTTACATAAAAGCCCATGAGCCGGACCCCAACTAACATGATGAACCTAAAACCTTAATAGGTCGGGCCAATGAACCAACAAGCCGTACCGGATCGAAGGTTACACCTGAAATAAACAAATCAATAGAGTCAATAAATCAATTTATTTATATATATAAGTCTGAGTTCACAATCAAGCAAAAATGCAATTTTTCTTTGTTATTTTGGTTCTTGGTACGTATCATATGATTATCTATACATATATTTCTTTCATTGTTACTTTTTGAAGTTTTTATTTTTATTTTTTGCCAGACCAAAACTACAAAGTAGGAATATTGTTGAACCAAAACAATGGTGTACGATCTCAGAGATAGAAAGGACGAGCTGGGATATCAAAGTAACTAAAGTAGTTCGATGTTTGCACATGATGAAACAGATAGTTCTGATGATCCTGAGTACAAAAGGAGGCCCCCAAGAAGGCAAGCAAAGAGCGCTAGCATTTTTTGAAAAAGTGAAGTAAGCAATAAACAAGAACTAACTGATGTTGCTCAAACATCTGAAGTGGAGACAGCTATAACCTCAATTGGAAATTTGAGGTAAGAGGTGCAACGAGGTATTTACTTACACTGATATTTAATCGTATTATAATTTTGTTGTTGTTGTACATAAATGTTGACATAAATGAACTTTTGTAAGAGATTTTTGAGAAATTGGAGCAGATGGTTGGGGCCAAGAATGATTTAGACAACAGATGTTCTTGGACTTTCTCAAGAGAGAAGATATCAGAGACCATATTGAAAATTTGCACTAATCTTTTTAGGCATTGTAGATTGAGAGACACGTTGGGGATGAAAACATAGGCAGTTTTGAATCTCTCTCTCTCTCTCTCTCTCAACTGAAAATAAATTCTCATGTAACGGGTATAGTACTATTTAGCTATCTTCGGCCAATAACACGACACGTAAAAAGTTATCCCACGTGTCATTGTGTTATTAGCCGAGAATAGCAAAAATTGTTATCCCCTTTGCATGAGAGTTTCTCTCCTCTCAACTGCAACATTTCCTCAGATAAATTAATTAGGGCATAATTCTTCAAAGGACCTTATACTCAGTCTAGAACATTTACAAATCGAAAGAAGCTGAGCACCATAAAAAAACAACCCTCCAAACACTAGAGCAACAATTAAACTAGTTTTCTTTAGAGTGCTGCTAAACGAAACCTAACATTAGCTCAGTACACCCTAATATTTAAATCAAAATGTAAAATTAACTGAGTACATGTAACACGCTGACCCAATTTATCGTTTTATTCAAGTTATTTCCATTTGTGAATTTACAATTTTGCCATTAGGGATAGGGGCACAATGGTCACTTCTTGTTCGGGAAGGATTTTGAGAAATTGAGTGGCACCATTATGCAGAGCTCAGCGATACGTGTTCGTAAACATGTGGTGGGCCCAAATCGAAGTTGTAACGAAGGAGGAACTGGCTGCATCGAAGCCAAAAATGTTGGCTAAAAATGGGTATATAATTTACATTTTGATTTAAAAATTATAATGTACTTAGATCATATAGTGTACTCAGTTAATTTTAGGGTTCGTTTAATAACACTCTATTAGTTGTTTCATAATTCAATATATCCTTTTTGTTAGTCATGTTTCATATGATTTATGCATTTTGTAATGTTGTTGACTCTCTTTTTGTTTATAATAAGTGGTTATTCACAAATCGCAATAATGGTCCTCATACGATCGCACACTTAATTTCTTTTTAAGGATTGAAGATTTGACAATTTTATTCAGCTTGAAGTGTGTTTCTAAGGGGTGTAAAAATGTTAGGGGCTTATTTGTCTTAAGCTTGAGGGTATAATGGGCCTTGCCCAAGGCTGGTCTTTGGTTGGGCATCGAGGGTGATTGTTCTGGGGCTCGAAACAAGGAATAGTCCCCCTCATTCAACGCCCTCACCCACAATCCCCTCATTATAGCCTATATATAACTGCTAAAAGGTCATATTACAATTTTTTTCTTAGGCGTCCAAAAACATAAGAGCCCAAATAAAAATCACTGCAAGTTCTTAGTAATTTCTAACTTGCGTCATCATCTCATGTAACTTTTACTACTATGGACAACCTTAAAATCACACAATCTTCAACTGGAAAGGTGGTAAAAAGCTTTATAAGCTAGAAATCACACTAATGATTGTGCATGTGCTCGACATGATATTAAGCTAAGGTGCAATGGATTTCAAACTGTGGAAGTCATTAATCCTTCAATCTTGAGCAAATCTGACACCGAGTGTGTTGTCAACAATGGCCAACCTATTCGTGGGCGGGGAAATTTCAATTTCACCCATGCTTGGGACACTTCGTTTCAATTTCAGCCACTCTCCTACCAAATTTCTTGTCCTTGAATGAGAAATATTTGAAGAGTTTTTTATTTGGAGGATTTAGTAGCCCTTCTTTCTTTAATGAGTAATAAGAGCTCAATTTTGTGTTTATATGAGTGGATAATATTCTTGTTATTGTTAACGGGTTCATAGCTTGGTGATAAGAGTATTTACCGGCATATCAGTAGTCTCAAATTTGAACCCCGATAATACTACCAACCTCACCCCCTTCCAAACTTGGTGAAAGAAAAAAAAAACCCCTTGTTATTGAGTATCCATATAATTTATAAAGAAAAAGTATTTGTCTTGCCATGTTTGTCACACGATATCAACCAATTGGAACTGGTGGAGAGGTCCATGACCTTATATGATTGTAATGCAATGCCTAACTTTCCCGCTGTCGTTGGATCTGTGCTTGATTATCAAAATTGAAGACCATAGGTGTAGGTAGGCCTAGGGCCATTAATCGTTGCTTTGGGCCTGGAGCCCCGATTCTCACCAAAAAGAGGTGGGTTATCTCTAAACTATACCATAATTGTCAATTTACCTTTTAAATTAAGAGCTTAGATTATACGAAATAGACCAATTTGGGACTAGCCGTCAAGTTTTATTTAAATACCCAAAATGGGGTCTGAAATTATAAAAATACCCAACACCCAAAACATTTTATAATCATACCCAAAACTCATCATTACACACACTCAAAACCCATTTATAAACATACCCAAAACCCATCATTACACACATACCCAAAACCCATTTTGGGTATATTTCTATGTTTAAATAGTGCTTGGGTATTTTTATAAATACATGTCTAGGATTGGGTATTTTTATAAATATCTATTTTATTTATTCTTTTATGTCATTCAAATTTCTATCATGTGACCTGCACATGGTTATTTTTTCAGGGGAAAAAAATGTGGAGGAAAAATGAGAAGAAATAAAAAGGTTCCCAGCTGCAACCTCCATCTCCGCCCAGCCGCTACCACCAAGCCCAACCCACAACATCAGCTCCCCATCTCCACCATCTCCCCTACCAGCCTCCTCCATATCCATGGAATTACTCAACACACCCAACATTTTTGCTCAAGAAAAAATCTTAGCAATCTTATCCCTTTATGAGCCAAATTACAGAAGGAAGAAACAAGCAAACTCCACCCTACGAAGAAAATAAAAGAAAAGCATAGTGATAATAGCAGCAACATGAGTTATTGTTAGGCAAGATTGTTGATGTAGTTCGGAAGCGAGGGCTAGAGGAGGGCCAAGTGGAGGGGGTTGCTGGGGAGGATCAGGAGCAGGAACTCTCATGCCTGGTTGTTTCTTCCTCAATTTACCCGAAAAAAAATGTCTAGGTGTAAGTTTATTATTATGATACAGTACAGGGGGCAAAAGAATCACAACTGCATCCGAAAAACTAAAATACAAAAGAACCAGGAGAGAGACTGAAGAAGGGTGACTATATCATATGTAACAAGAACTTGTAAATCATTAATCTAATATTGATAAATTGAGTCTGATTTTTTTTTTTCTCAATAATGTAAAACAATGGGAGGCTCATATAATTTAAAGTACTACATTGAGAAGGTGACCAGAGTCTCCTGCGAGGGAAAAATTAGTTCCCCATCTCATTATATACTTTCTAAAGCCGAAGACGTCAGTCGTCTCCACTTTTTGTAACTTCTAATAGCATCTGTTGGCTAGTGTTTGTATCCGTCGAGAATGATATTGCAACTATTCATTGTGCCCGCATCAAGCAGACCGTGATTCCAAAGTTTGATCATGAAAAACCTCCAACACCTGAGTTAATATGCACTTGACATTTCAAACACAATTTTCCAATGAATCGCAAATACATGCATCACTACCAAAAAGCAAGAAAATAAGTGAAAAGTTCCAAAATGCAACAAGGATGTTGGCCCATGTGGGAATGCTTCTATAGGAAGCAATTGTGCTCAGAGGAAGCGCTTTTATTAAAAGAACGCTGAAATTTTGTTAATAATCCAAGTGAGAAGCACTTGGAAGTGCTTCCTAAAGAAGCACCTGTTAGGTTCTTTTCCATAAAGCGTTTTTATTGCCCATAAGCACTTATACATTTTCCTACCAAACGCAGTCATAAGAATTGTTTTTAGTTCTTAGGAAGTGCTTTTATTCATTCCAGAAGCACTCCCAAGCAGGAAGTGATATGCATAATATGACCATTCTTCATAATGACATCAACAGTAATTGGTCCCTCTGCTTCTACTGCAAATCATGTTTCATTAAATGTACCAATGATTAAGAAAATTAATGCAACAACAGTACCAGAAGAGAGCCGGAGAGGAGACTAGCTCCTGTCCATGAAGTTTTGAAAATGCTTCGCAAGCCCAGGGAACATGACCATCCGCCAGCACACTGCCACAATGAAAATAAATCTTTCTCATCAAAGAAACCCCCAATAAACTGACAACTGAAATTTCCAAAGATACCACACACAAAAGTAATTGAAAACTTATCAGAAAGCCAAAAGCAGCAAAATATAATCACCTTTGCTTTCGCACAAATGAGTTCCAGAGATGCATCAGCTGCTTTTCATCTTTGGTAACATCTACAAAATCATCAAGCATCTGCCACATGACAATATGATATTAGTTTTTGCGTTCCTAAGATTAATAGTGTTAAACATGGAGTGTTTGGCCCAATATCTAAAAGAATATCATGCATACCCTCCGATCTTCAAGATCTGCAATGTCGTCATCAACTTCATCTTCGCTATCCCGATCAGATAATACTTGCTCTAACTCCATAGGCTTCATATAAAAAATCATGCATATTTTCTCAGATTGGTAACACGTAATAAGTTTACCATAATATAGATCATGTGCGCAGCATAAATGTCTACTTGCGATTTCAAATGCACATGAATAATTCATAATTTAAAAGCTATTCTTAATGAATCAGTTCTTAGGAAACCTATTAAAGATAATTGCATGCCTGGTGCACGCATTCCCAGGGGCAACAGATTAAAAATGTTGCAAATTCAATCCTTCAAATCAGAAAACCACAAAAAATAATAAAAATACATGCAACCCTAAAATACATGCAAGGAGTTTGTACTAATTATGTATATATTAAATAAATGCTTTTATATGTAAAGAAAGAAAGTCATCAGGTCATTAAACAATAAAATTTAACCTTACGCAAATTAAGTACTAAAAAAAAGGAAAGAAAGTAAGTGCATTAAATTACTATCCAAATTGTTGAAAAATGGAGTATTACAAGCTCATATCCAAGTTTCTCGATTGATAAAGAAACCAACAGTTCAAGTGTTAAACCTTTGGAAAATCAAAGATCTGAGTTGACACAGCATGGATATGCAAGAAATAATAAGAAAACTTACATGCAAAAGAAGTACATAAATGAAGAAACAAGATTTTGAAACAGCTAACAGGTTAGAGATCAATAACTACCTGAACTCTATGAGAATGAAAGAACTGTCGTTTCTGCAGGAGCATACGGCTGGACAAACAAAAATAAGAAGTATGAGAAGTCTCAAAATCAATCAACAGCCTCAATATGGGCCCTTTAGATAAGGATAACAATCTCAAGAGGGTGGAGACATAAGTTCTTTACTTTTCATACTGTAAAAACACATCCAAAGGTTAAGTGAACCAAATGATAGTAATGACCGTGAGAAGACCATTAATCAAATAGTGATTATAAGGAAAATCAATATAAGATACTGAAAAACAATGGACATGAACTAAAAATCATGGCCTAGGTTGACATACTTTTTTGGGTCCGATCGCTCTCCATTTAACTTCCTTATTTTAGTAGGTGGTGCGGAATCACTTCCAGATAGAATTTTAACACAATCAGGCTCCAGAGATCCAACTGTAGAACCAGGAATATTGGAACTTGATGTTACACATTCTACAGAACTAGGATGATCAGGACCATAGTTATCATGTTCATGCCTTCTATGCCGGATATCTTTCCACTCGACGCGAAGCTTGGAAGCCTTCTCACCTTCTGAGGATAGAACAACCAAAAATGAAGTTAAATTACAGTCTGCCAAACAAAGGAATACGAGAAAAGAAATATATGAGTAAATCATTAAATCTTCAGCCCAATTGCTAGACAAATTTGGAAATTACTGCACCTGTAGATGGAAGCTGGATATCTTTCCAATGCACCTTGGAAGCCTTCTCACCTTTGGAGGACAGAACAACCAAAATTGAAGTTAAATGACAGTCTTCCAAACAAAGGAATACGAGAAAAGAAATATATGAGTAAATAATTAAACCTTCAACCCAATTGCTAGACAAATTTGGAAATTACTGCACCTGTAGATGTCTGAACTGTGCTATGCGATCAAATATTTATTTAATAAAAATGGCCAAGGGAAACCATTATAAACTAAGCATGGCTTGAATTTAAAAGCAACAACATTCAACCCACTTCAAGTTCAATCAGAATAATCAGAGACTCCTCGCAACTGAAATTGAGCTTAAATTTGCCACAAACAGGTAGTCTGCTGGAACAGTGAACATTCAAATCAGAGGATGCAATTCAAATATTATAGAATTAATCAAACAGGTAGTCTGTTTGTGGTTTATATACAAAATTAAGACGGATGCTACATATTTTATGTTAGTTCTTAAAATTACGAAATCTATTATAATTGATTCAAACTACAACAAGACTTATCTGAGCCATTGACTGACATTCCAGCAAGAATATCCCATGGAGTTACTATATACCACAGAACAAATCAACCAGATTTACAAATGCATACCAACTTGACCAGCTATTTTCGAGGTAAAAAATAACTAAATAAAAAAGAAAGAGAAGAAATGTCATAATTCACTGGGGCCCGCTTTAGACATATTTCATGATCCTGATTCTATTATTAACACACCATTTTAAGCATTAGCTCAGTGATCAGCCAGAGAAGAGCAAGAACACCTCTTCAAGTTTCCTTGTTACTGAGGAGAATTAATTATGCACAAAATGAAAAAGAAAACTCCAATCCTAGACCAATCTGATGTCTTACACAGATGTGGATATATTTTAGGGAAACATCAAATTTCCAAAAAACATTCTTGTCAGAGATTACAGGTACTCTGAATAGGCCAGTGGTGATACATATTTCATATTTTCTCCAGTTCTTTGCAGAAAAGAGGATATAACGGAATTTTTCGTCTCTTTCTCTTGAGTTTCTTTCCCTTCTTCACTAGTTAAAAATGACCAACCCAATGTATCACAAAAACCAAAAAAACTTACCATCATCATTCTCAAAAAGTCCCTCGTGTACAATTCCATTGGCTAGTCTAGGTGAGTCTAACTCCAAGAATTGTACATTAACATGCTTTTCATTTTGACCATGGTTCTCTGCCCTACGTTTTCTTGGCCTTGAACTGCAAAAACAAATTTTTCACCAAATTAACTCTGAATTCCTATTGAAGAACAAATAGGATGTTAGCCAGTAGCTTTAAGTTGTACCAAGGATTTAAACCGACCAGAAGAAGAATGTTTGAAGTTGTGGGACTGCTCCATCTGCTACAGTCTGTATACAAAAAATGTAACAGGATATGTTTAGCCATAAATAACTTATTCATTTACTTATTTTAAAGAAATTCATAAATAAAAAAACACAGAAAATGATCCACTTGCAAATTATGACTAAATATGATGCTCAGTTTCTGTACCTAAACACTGGCATAAGAAACTATCACAATGATTATTTGCATTTCTGATTTGGAAAATGGAAACGGGATGATAAAAAAGTTCTTACCTCAGATCTCAATATATCAATTTTCACAGAAACGTTTACTGCCTGGTACTCTCCAGTTACCTACAAAATAAATGTTTTATGAGCAGCCTCTTCAGAATAAGCAGAAAGAAACTAGATACTCATTACCAACCCAAAACTCGAAGTTGAATAAGTCATGTGAAGAGCACAGGTGATAACGCAGACCCTACAAGGGAAAATGAACGTTCTCTTCAGCATCAAGCTAAATAAGTAAATATTAGTAATTGAACCATATAAGCTGTGAAAAAAAAAAACATGGAAATAGTCACTTAAAAGAAAGGGAATAACGAAAAAAGGAAACCAAAAATATTATGGTCGAATAAATAAATTAGGTTTCTTCAGTAGAACAAATATACGCAACATGATTACAAAGTTGAAACTCCTGCCAATACAGGTGGGGATGTCGATGTCATTTCACAAACAATTCAGCCTCTCATATCAAATAGATCTATAACAATTACAAATAACTATCAAATCAATTTTGAGGAAAAAAGAAGCTTAAAAAAGTTGAAGAGTCAAAGCTTAAGTTTCACAGGAATAAACAAATGTGTGTATGCATGTATATCTAGGAATAATGTAGGAAAAATTGATCTTGGATATGGACATCACTAAGATTTTCATACTCGATGAGCAATTCCTACCATGTTGTATATGAAAACATAAATGTTGGGAGTCTTTGGGCCCAATCTTTTCGCATTTGCTGCAAACACTTTAAAGGTTTTATGCAAACTTCAAAGTACATGAGAAAGTATTCCTGATGTGGAGTAGTTTTCCTTTCTCTCCCTTACCTCTAGCATTGGATATTCCACAATTTATGTTAAATTTAGTCAAAACATAAATGGGACAACAAAGAGTAGTACACCTCCACATTAGTACCTACCTTAAAGCTTGCACATTGCATCAAGCAAAAGGGACAGGTGAAGTCTTCAGTAACTGAATGTTTAAAAAAGAAGTACACATAATGATTAGTGTGTCAATCATGTTGAATTCAAGATACTTCTGCTGACGAAGATAAGTTCATATAAACAAAAATTTACAAACTTCAGGTTTACCATAGGCTTGAAGTCATTTACAACCAGTATAACCAAGGTATCTAAATGTTTAACCTCAAATGCGGAAAAACTAAATTATATATTTGTCCTAGGAGTGCATAGCACCATGCAGCAAACCAAACCATTTCAAATAAGAAACTAAACAATACATTTTCCTCTTAAAGAGAGAAAGAAGAGAAAAAAACGCATTCTATAGGATTTTTCATGCTTTGTTGACCTTCTTGTGGACACCCATTTTCCACTCTCATCAAGTTTTTCAACTTAAATCATCGTTATTCTACAGTCAACATCATGCTAAGTAGGGGCAGTTGATGATACCTTCAGTCTTTCGTAACGTGTTGTTGTAGTCCCTATAGTTGAATATTACAATCCCAGTCCTGAACCTAGACAATAGCATGCAGCCAAAAGTATTAATTGTCCTCTAAAAGTCAGCAACAAAAATGTTTTATTGAAGTCCTCACAGAGAAAATAGCATGCTTGTGTGTTTGTGTGTTTGTGCGTATGTGCCATGACAAAATGAAATAAATCAGAGCAATGAACACAAGTACTAAACATAATATTCATACATAAACACATACTTCCATATGCGTGTTTGTGTGTATTCAAAGATAGAACCGGTACCTCCTTTTGCGCCTTGCTTGGATTTTGTAATGCAAACATCTACGCAGAAATAAAGGCTACAACATAGAAAGCACTTGATTAGACTATAAAAACACAGACGGCACCATTTTAACAAGAGTACAGCAATGACCATTGAACACCTACAAATTCCCGAATGCATTTACATGAGTGTGCAAATAAAAATATAAGTATGGAAAACATAAACACAAATATTCCTTTTATCCCTAACCAAATACATGTCAAAAATAAGAAAAGAACAAAGGTGTCTGAATGTGCAATCATGATCAAACTTTGACAATCACGGCCGTTATCAAGCGGATTATCATGCATGAATGTTCAATTCTAACCGAAAACTAACACATGGCACGATGAAATAAATAAATAAAAAGTTGAGCTGGAACAAAATGCAAGAGAGTGAAAATATACATTGTGCAGAGCACGAGGGCGAAGGATATTGTAAAGCTCAACTGGCTTGCAGTATATCAAAAGACTCTCTTCGATTGCAACCGCCTCCTCTGCCGACAAATGCGCACAAGAATTTTGAAGGCACATCTTATATCCCTACTGCAAACAAAATAATCAAAAACAAACAACAGAAATCAAAATTCCGATTTCTAGTTTTCACAGAGATCTGCTACATATTGTAATTTGAGCTACAAAACTTTTTCAATTTTGGTTCGTTGAAATTAAAACATAAAATTATCAAGAAAAAATAAACACCAGTTCAACAGAAATAGCATATTTGTTCGGTGTGAGCTAAATAATAATAAGAGAAAGCAAAGTATAGCATACAAAAATGTAAAAAATAAAAAATACGTTCTATGGAGAGAAGAGAAGAGACAGGAGGCTCGCCTGTTAGAAGTTTTGGCCGGAAATTCGCCGGAGAAGAAAGAGTTTTTAGCCTTTAGCTTTCAGAGCGCAGGCGAGGAGGAGCTGTTAGAAGTTTGGTCCGTAAACGTTAGGATTTTTCTTTTTCTTTTTTCTTTTTTCTTAATAATTTTTTTGTCTGGTATGAAAATGAATCCGGAACGTTTTTGAAGTCTTGCTTTGGACTTTTTCGTGTTTGGTGCATTCTTTTCTTTATTATCCCTCGGTAAAGAAAAAGTTGAAGTATTATTTTAGTGGTTGATTACAATTTCAAGTTACATAAAAGTTGAAGTCATATACACCTTATTAGTATTAATGATGTAGATAAACTTTACACTATTTAATTTTTATAAAAAAAAATCCAAAAAATAACAGCTGGCCTTATTGAATTTAATTTTGATTATTAAATTACTTTGATGCTCTATTGAGTGTTTTGGATTTCTTTATGAAGTTTTGGGATTGGGCTTGTTTTAAGAAATCGATTGCAGTTTTGTAATTTATAGGAAATTCAAAGCCTATTTGTTATGTTGTAAATGGACTTTGGGTGTGTAAAGTCCATTTCATGTAGAATTTTTTTATAATTTGGGCCCTTGTGTTGGGTATAATTGCGAATCTCCCATCATTTTTCCCTCAACAAGCACAAAAAACTTGTCATGCAAATAGCATTGTTTTGTCATCCTCAATACAAATAGCACTATTTTGTGATTCTCAATTAATCACATTCCACCATATAAGATATTGAAAAATAGTGACAAAAAAAAATTTTCAAAATAATTAGATATTAGTGATTTGGTAGAAAAATTATTTATAATTATGAAAGCCAAGGGAAAAAAATGTGAAAAATTCTCATTTTTAAAATAACCTTTAAGATCATAAAATCTAAATTCAAAACATAAGATTTAGAAGACAATTCATTGTACTCTTCTTCAATTTATAATATCTCATAATTTAACTGAGCAGAAAGAATTACCTAAAATATCTTCTGAGAAGACCTTCTTTCTAGATCTAAATTGTCATTCTAAATCCTTCAAGTCAAGTGTCTCCCTTATTGGTTGAAGAAAACCGATAGCTAGAGCATATAATCGCTAAATCCCCGAAAGTTGTTCACAATTTGAGATCTTGAGATATAAAGTTATGTGATAGAGATCATTGAAAAGCCAAGCAAAATTGTGCTTCAACGGTGTAGGAGGCATAGATAGTACCAGAGTATGGAGTGGTCCAGTTTATGCTTCAAACCACACACCGAACCGATGTAGCATTACAAATCAAATTGCTTCGATTTAAACTTCAAAGTAGTAGTTTAAGCAAACCAAACTAATTCATATTTAGTGGTTGATTTGGTTCAGTTTGATTCAGTCATTTCCCTTCATAAGAAATTAACCAGATATATTAGAGTTTTTACATATACCAAAGGGAACTTTCATATGTAAGAAAACTTCTTATTTTTTAAGATGATGAAATTTTATGAGAGAAAAATGACGTCAAATTCAAATGGGTTAGAGCATCTCCAACCGATATGTCAAAAGTATCATATAGACATTTAACGGCTAGAAATAACATCTCACATAACTCCAACTGAATTGTCAAAGTTGATGTGGAATGAAGGCTGGAGGTTCAGCCTTTACTTTTGACATCCCAAAAGCAAGATGTCAAATGAATATTTTATTATTTTTTAAAGACAGTTGGCTGTTACTTTCATTTATTATTTTCCTTTTTTATTTTTTTCTTTATCTTGAATGATTTGATTGTTACAATAATTATTTATTTGACATATCGGGAGGAGTGTAAAACTGTGTAAAAATGTCAAATTGCCATATCAGCCATTAAATTTAAATTTGATGTTTGGTATTTGACATCTCCCTTAAAGATGCTCTTAGGGATTTTCATTTTCATTTTAAATTGTTGATATTACTATGGGAATGACACATAGATGGTGACAACCTATAAATGTCAAAAGATAAAAAAACCTGGTTTTGTTTGGATTAGGTGGTTTTGTAATAGGCAAAAAAATCGAATCAAACCAAATTAATTGCAGTTTGGTTTGGCTTGGATTGATAACGAAATAGTAGGGATAAGATTAAGGGCTAGTTTTGCGTTGTTGTGCTTTAAAAAAAAACTGCTTATGCTGTGCTGTGAAAAAAGCTACTAAGCGTTTGGTAAACTGTTTTTGAAAAACTGCTGTGAGTAGTCAAAGTGTTTAGTAAATTTTTATCAAAAGTGCTTTTAGCGTGTATAATAACCAAAAAGGACATGATGATGAAACTGTTTGCTATTTTCTTCATTCTTTTTCTACTTTTTTTTATATAAAAAACCAACTTCACTACATAAATTTTTTTCTTTTTTTAATTTACACTTTTTTTTTGTCAAAAACTTTAATCTACAATTAGCATACATATTTTACCATAAATTATAAATTACTATTGTAACAAAAGTAGTTCTAAATATTGTTATATTAATAATAACAATGTCTTTTGAGGGTTTCGAACATAACAAATATACAAAAATTGTTCAATTTTAAAATGCCTCAATAGATCACTACAATATAAAAGAAGCTAATTAGATGCATTCATTAAACTTGTAGCGATGCTATTTCTCAATGCATTCATTAGCTTCTTTCTTTTGTGAACAATAAATTCAGGTCCAAATCTGCTATTGCCCACACCATACATATATATATTCAAAAATTGTTTCTTTCATAAAACTTGAAGATTCAATAGTAATTACACAGTTTACCAATCTTGACTCCAACTATATCCATACAAAATACCATATCCATAAAATTAAACTATAATTAGAAATAGAGGAGCTACATGTGATTGCTCCTAAATTCTGCCCATTCTCATCAGGGGCGGAGCCACATTGGGACCAGTGTGGTCACGGGCCCCCACTCAATTTTTTTATATTTTAAAAATAATATATTGTTATGTATTTCTATATGTATATTATTTCAAATACTTTACGTTTTGATATGTACCTACAAGTGTTGTGACGGATCTATTAAGGCACAAGGAGGTGCTTCAAATTGCCCATTTGCTCAGTTGGTATTGGTGTACTCTAGGTGTACAGATTATCTTATTTCCATTTTCAACATTTAAGTAAATGTCTTTATCCTTTTACTTTCATTTATTTTTATATTACTCATTTTACTTAAGTTTACAATGTAAATAAGGAAGTACCCCATACAGTGTTGAGCTTAGCTACTGGAGAAAAGTCTCTGTGTAATCTACTCCATATGTCTGAGTATACCCTTTTGCTACCAATCTTGCCTTGTAACGGTCAATGGAACCATCAGCCTTGTGCTTCAAAGTAAACACCCATCTGCACCCAACTGCGTTTTTTCCTTTTGGTAAAGGAACTAACTCCCAAGTAGCATTCTTGTTCAAGGCTTCCATCTCAACATGCATTGCATCTACCCAGTTTTGATCAGATAGAGCATCCTGCAACTTAGTTGGCACACATACACTAGATAATTGACACAAATATGATGCATGTATATCAGGAGAATATTGCACTTTAGGTAAACGATGAGTTGACATATAATGGTTAACGGGATATTTAGACTTGGCATGTATATCAGGAGAATATTGCACTTTAGGTTTCCCACGGGTAGTACGTGGGGGCAAAGAATAGGTAGGCACATCACTAGAAAGTACCTCATTATCACGACTTGATTGAGGCAATGGCAGGGCAGAGGGGGGTTTTGTATCAATTTCATCTATACGAGAGTCGCTAGTATCACTGTTATGTCCTTCTGAGAGACGCTCGAAAATTCCAAGAATATCATCTGGCGACCGATCGTGACATTCCTAGTGACTGGTCGTGACATTCCTGGCGACCGGTCGCGTCACTCGTATCGGTACTGTTGTCGCTCGTCGAGGCAAGTGACCGGTCGCTTTCTATGTGCGACCGGTCGTTTCCAAGCAGATTCATTAGTGACCGGTCGCTCACTTCTACGCCACCGGTCGTATCCAGACAGATTCGTTCGCGACCGGTCGTTTCATCCTCGCGACCGGTCGCTTCCTGTTCACCAGAAATTCCTTCTTCAGGTCCAAGATCTTCCATATTTTCCACTCCGAAACTCTTCAATTCACTCCCCCTCTCCCCCTGAATTGAAGAGGAGGGAGAAACATAATAGGATACTTCTTCATGAAAGGTGACATCCAAAGTGACATGTACCTTTTGAGTAGGCGGGTGATAACACTTATAACCCTTATGAGTAGTAGAATAACCAATGAAGACGCAACTGAGAGCACAAGGATCAAGTTTACTCCGTTGATGGGAGTAGACATGAACATACACAACACACCCCGAAACCGGAGGAGTAAGAGCACATAACACATCAAGTGGAGTCTTGAAATCAAGAACCCGACTAGGAGTACGATTAATCAAGTAGGCGGCAGTTAAGACACCATGTCCCCAAAGGTGATGAGGAACAGACATATCCAACATCAGAGAGCGAGCAACTTCAAGTAACTGACGATTCTTCCTTTCAGACACATCATTCTGTTGATGTGTGAATGGAGTGGTAGTTTGGTGAATGATATCTTGATCACGAAAGAACTGGGTCAAGGTATGATTCACATATTCACCGCCATTATCAGTCCGAAATACTTTACCACGAGCATGAAACTGAGTAGACACCATGGCACCAAAGTCAGGAAGAATAGAGGCAACATCATGTTTATTCTTCATCAAATGCACCCATGTTAAGCGAGTGCAGTCATCAATAAACGTAACAAACCAACGGAAACCATGAGAGAAGTCACACGAGCAGGACCCCAGACATCAGAATGTACTAATTCAAAAGGCAAAGCAGCTTTATTATTACTTAAGGGAAAAACAGTACGGTGGCTCTTGGCCATTACACAAGTCTCACATTTGAAACTAGACTCATCACACGAACTAAATAACGAAGGCAACAAATGTCTAAGATAACCAAACGACGGATGTCCTAAGCGACGATGCCATAACCAAAGTTGTTGCTTGTCTTTGACACTGCCACTTGGAGCTTTATTAGCGACACAATCACGAACTGCTGCAGCCGGCAATTGTAAGTAATACAACCCCCCTATCCGTTTACCATGCCCAATCTTCTCGTGAGTCCTGAGATCCTGGAAAAAACAATGGGTAAAATAGAAGGTAGCAGACGCGTTAAGTGTATCAAGTAAACGCCCAACAGATAACAAATTGCAATGAATATTGGTAACCAAGAGTGCATGAGACAGGGGTAAAGAAGGAGTGAGATGGATGGTACCTTGACCGGTAACTGGGGAAGGTAAACCATTAGCACTAGTAATATAGGGGTCACGAGGGTTATGCGATGATAGGCTTTTTAGTACCTGCGCAAACAGTGTTAAAACTCCTATAAAACTTGCAAGAATGACAAGGTTGTTGTAGTTTCAAGTACACCAGCAGTTCGTTCCTAATTGGAGTGGTTGGTGTATTCCATACTTCTTGCAAGAATGAGAAGGTTATTGTAGTATAAATGATTCTCGCAAGGTCGTTCTCCGCAGGGATTATTAAATAACTCATAGCAACCAAATTCTAATTAATTATTGTAGAAGAGAAAGTTGAGATGTTTGATTTTAAGACCTTAACTTAAAACGAATTTAACTAATAAAAATAAGGCAATATGCAAACTTAAAGCTAAGGGCAAGAGAAACAGTTGTGTTTTTAGAAATCAAATTAAGAAAGCACTAGGGATCCGCCGTCACCTTAACAATTCTATATAGTTCTCCCAATTACTTATGACCTATACATGCATATTTCGAAGGTTAGGTATTCCTAATATATGCCTACTTGGACCCCCAACATAGAGCGTATATCACACATGCAATCCGTCTGTGGTATTCAGATCAAATCTAAACATACATGACTCATTAAGTTCTGTGAAACCTTTTGAAAAACCATGCAACCCTTAAGACGTGGTATTCATCCTAAGTGAACTTGCACATATTAATCACAAGAAGCCTTCGTCAATTTCAGGGACCGACCTCCGACCAAAACTGCATCAAATTACTTTTCTAAACATCCTAATGGTGATCAAGCATCAAGACACTTAGATAGTTTAACCCAGTGATGAATAATTTGAAAACCTGCATGCATATAATCATAAGCAAATTGGACAGAACGACATATTCTTGCTAAGGCTCGTGGCCTCACCCTAGCAAAAGAGAGTTAGTTACGCATGTTCATAATCAAAATAATCAAGTTCTTCATTAAAATAATAAAGATCGAAAACACCTTGAAGTAGAAGTTCTTCAAAAACCCTAGCAAAAGTCGCGTTCAAAACCCAAAAGAGAGAGACCTAAATTTGTTGTGAAAAAGAACTTAAATACTTCCTAAAACCTAGCTGCCCACAACCTGCTTTTCTATCCCCACAAGGAAACTAAATAAAATAAAATAATGCCATGACATAAAATCCAAATTGGACTAGGAGAATCTGCCCCCAATCTGCCCAGCCACGTTTTGGCCTCAAATCTGCTCCAAATCCGGCCCAGTACAGCTCGTTTTAAAGATAAAAACGTTCTGAACACTTCTCCAGAAGGCCACGAATCCATCAGAGGTCATATCGGGCTCCAAAAACGCCATAAAAGCCCAAAACATCACTTTCCAGCACTGCACACTGCTCCTTTATTTTATCGCCAGAAAATAACCGCTTGATAGAAAAGTCTGAAATTTTGATACGATCAAGCCAAGTGACTCAGGAACGTCGTCCAACTGGAATTACTCCAAAATTCATCCATTTGATTATGTTTTGCTCCAGAAAAAGTCGAAAGTCCTATATTGGAAATATAATTCAAAGTATCAAAATTCTTCCAAAATATCAACCAAAATATACTAAGAATGGGGCTAACTATATAATATAAAATATGCCCATCATGCGACAACTCATCAAACATATTATCATTATAAGTCATATGATCAGAAGCACCAGTGTCAATTATCCAAGTAGTAGAACCCATACCTGGCATAGTATCAGAAGCACACAAATTTGCAGATGTAGTCGGAGGATGGGCCTCATCAGGAATCACAGTGTAAGTGGCCTTAGGGCCATACATACGAGCTTTGTAGTCAGCAAACCAATCAGGGTAACCATGCTCCTTAAAACACTTCTCAAAGTAATGATTCCCATTACAATGGCGACATTTAGGCGGACCTTCAAGAGAGCTAGGAGTAGAGCCAGAAGGACGAGACCCAGTAGAAGAACCAAATTTTCTGGACGGAGAGCGACCGGTCGCTTCGTGCTGGGCGACCGGTCGTTGACGAGCTGGGTCAACCTTAAGAGCCAGCGATCCTCCTCCAAGCATAGCGGACTGACGGGTGTCTTCCTCCATAACCATAGCATAGGCTTCGAGAGGAGGCGGGACAGGACTAAGAGCAAGAATACGGCTACGGACACCATCATACGGTGGATCAAGTCCGCCATGAAAATCATAAACTCGATCGGCTTCAATCTTTTTCAGACGACGAGCCCTATCAGTAGAACAGCTAAACTCATACGGACGTAGACAATCAATCTCTTGCTAGATAGCATGGAGTTTTTCATAGAACATTTTCACAGATTCACCATTTTGACCTGTAAGTATGGACTGCCGTCGGAGTTGAAACAAACGAGAATTATTCTGAGTCAAAGTATAGGTCTTCCGAGCAGCCTCCCATATATCAAAAGCAGTA
>NW_018921688.1:463125-483326 GCF_002207925.1 Prunus avium | reverse complement strand
CGAGAACTATTCTGAGTCACAGTATAGGTCTTCCGAGCAGCCTCCCATATATCAAAAGCAGTATCACCATGTTCAAACAAGACACGAACTGGTTTAGTCATGGAATTGAGAAGCCATGACTGCACCAGACAATTATCTTCTTCACATTCGGCATAGGCATCGAACTCTAGAGACGGAGCAGGCTTCTTCCCATTGATCCAACTTGCCATATGACGACTAGTAATCGTATTTCATTCTCCGAAATGAGGTATTTATAATACAAGGTTACAAACCCTAGTAGGGTTGAATTAGGAAATAAGTGGAATCCTAATTACATAATATCTATAGGCACAACACACACAGGTCACCAGAAAGTCGGCTCTGATGCCAAGTCAAACAATATGGTAGAATATTTTCAGATATATTTCATTCTCCGAAAGGAGGTATTTATAATACAAGGTTACAAACCCTAGTAGGGTTTAATTAGGAAATAGGTGGAATCCTAATTACATAATATCTATACAAAAGGAAAAATAAATAAAACCCAAATAGAATAGGATATACTCGCCAACAGGTACATGGGCAGGCCGAAGGCAACAAGAGAGGCCCAAACAAGCATCTTCCGCAATCGGCGTGGCTATAATGAGGGGCTTTTAAGCGGGGTTTAAGTAGTCTTTAGAGTTTGATTAGTCTTATTGTACAAGCAATCAATCATACAAAAAGCATGCCTGCCTTTGACTGACTCTAGCTCTATGAGCATCAAAATAAAATTGAGAGGGGAACATGCATGCCTATTTAATTAATTCTCAATGATCAGGTTAAATACATATTATTAATATTGTAATTTAATTAATTAAAACCAGCATCTCCTTCTATAAATAAAGACCAACCACACCCCAAAAATAAACCATCGCCTGAGTAATTGGGATATCATAATCATCCTTCTACATTTCCAGCTCTTGTTCACCTTCGTTTTCATGATCATGCTTCACCACTTCTGCCTCTTCACCATCGTCTCATGACAATATATGATTTTTTTTATTTTATATACTAATAAAATTTAAGAGTTTAATGTAAGATCTCACATCGACCAACGGAGAGGGGGTGATGTGCCTTATATGTACATGCCCGCATCCATCTAGGACGAAGCCTTTTGGGAGCTCACTGGCTTCGGAGTCATGGGAACTTCCGAAGTTAAGCAAGTGGGGGCTAGAGCAATCCCATGATAGGTGACCCACTAGGAAGTTGCTCGTGAGCTCCCAAAAACAAAACCGTGAGGGCAGAGAGGGGGGCCCAAATCGGATAATATCGTGCTACGGCGGAGCCGATCCCGAGATGTGACAATTTGGTATCAGAGCCACTCTGCTATGTGGTGCGAGTGTGCCGACGATGACGTCAGGCCCCTAAGGGAGGTGGATTGTAGGATCCCACATTGACCAACGGAGAGGGGGTGATGTGTCTTATATGTACATACCTACATCCATCTAGCACGAGGCTTTTTGGGAGTTCACTGGCTTCGGAGTCATGGGAACTCCGAAGTTAAGCGAGTGAGGGCTAGAGCAATCCCAGGATGGGTGACCCACTGGGAAGTTACTCGTGAGCTCCCAAAAACAAAACCGTGAGGGCAGAGAGGGGGGCCCAAAGTGGACAATATTGTGCTACGACGGAGCCGATCGCGGGATGTGACATTTAATGATTTAAGTATTGGAGTGAACAAAAAAAAGTGTGGGGTTTGAATAGAAAAACTCTTTTATTTTTTATTTTTTCTGCTGGGTGTGTATTTAGGGGTAGTTTAGGAAGATAGTGGGGTTTTCTTAGAAATTGTGAAAATTTGAATTAGAAGTTGGGGTGAACTTAGAACATGGGGTGAACAAAGAGAAATGCGGGGTTTAAATAGAAAATCTCAATTTTTTAAAGTAGCTTTTAAAAGCTAGGTTGTGAGGGATTTTAAAAAACAAGGGTTATTGACAACAACTTTTTTAAAAGCCCAATTCCTCATGTTTACCAAACACTCAAACTACCATAACTTTTTTTATTAAAGCTGCTTTTTGAAAAATTTAAGCAACCCCAAACGCCACCTAAATGTCTAACTTAGTTTTTCTCTTTCTTTTTTTTTTATGTGAAGAAATGGGGCTAACACCCAATAGAGAAACTAAACAATAACTTGAGGCCTACAGACTCCAAGTAAATCTTCACTAAGAAAAGACCTAATATTATCAAGAGGATCATAGAAGGTTGACAGACCCAACTCAAAACATGAACCCGATTAAGCTAATCTATCTGCCACCATATTGCATTCATGATATACATGATGAATATATAGAACAAACCCACCTTCTGTTTATATAGTCTTGGCATCCCCACAACATAGCAGCAAGTTCTTCCACATCTTTATTAAGCATTTGTGCCACAATCGCTGAGTTAGACTCAAGCACAACTGCATTGCAACCCATATCCCAAGCAATTTTCAATCCAAGATAGACGCCCCATAACTCTGCTTCCAAGACTTGTCCGACCCCAAGACTAACAGCAAAGCCTCTAATCCACTGCCCAGAACTATCTCTTAGTACACCCCCAACAGCAATGCGTCCATCCTCACCTTTTCTGCACCTTTTCTCCAGTAATATTATTATTGCACTTAAAAGTGTGAAAAATGAAGAAAGAGAGCAAAAACTTTAAGAAAGTCACACCAAGATGCCAAGCTGAAGAGAAGTAGATTTGTAACAAATTGGTCAAGGCAGTACTGCCATGTTAATTTTCCCGGTGAAAAAAACAGTCCTAAATTTAAACCTTAAATTAATTTAAAGTGCAGTAATTTGTTTAGTTTAACAAGTGTAGAGTGAGCTATGCTTTTGTTACAGTTGATTAGTACTACGATTGCTTTTGTCTTTCGAAAGGCCAATAAAGCGATTCATAGATAAATTAACTCGTTATGCTTTATCCTTGCATCCATGTGGTATGGGAATTCTACTGATACCATCTAAGTAATGAAGAGGGTAGAGTCATGAGTTACGACTAGAATAGATCAAGAGTGCTTGATCCATTTCTACGTAACAAAAACAAATCAGGTTAGTGAGAAAAACTTATATAACAATCAGGTTTAGAATATTTTCCTTTGTTAGTTGGCCCGTTGGCGGAAAGGACATCATATGATGCATTCATTGTTTGCCTAACACGGCTCTGATGTTAGTGGTTAAACAATTGCCCAATTGGACGGCTCACAGATTCCATTTTCTCTCTACTTTGTTTTGTTGGAATCTTAGTTATCTCCAATAGAATCGCATGTTTTTCCACTAAAAGACAGCCTCGTTATAAATCCTAGGCAACAAATGATACTATAAGCCAACATTGAATCTCCTTGAAAACTACAATCAACTTCAATTTTATCACACTTAACAAAGCACACTATATGGCTATACAAAATGAATCATTTATATACATGAAGTTTCTGGTTCAAATTAATACTGAATTGAGCAAAGGAAATTGCAAACCCTAATCTTTGAGACTTTGGCATGGCTCTACAAATTGAAGACCAATATGTTGAGTCACTTTCCTCCATGGGGCACAATCTAAGTGTCAAGAATTTCATTTGGTCCACAGAAGAATGGCCAGAAATTAACCATGATGACTTTGCAGATGCAGATGACATCCCTGTCATAAGTCTCCAAGGGGTTTTAGATGGGAGGAAAAACCCTAACTATGACAAGGTTTGCCAAGTCATGGTGAAGGCTTGTGAGAAGTGGGGGTTCTTCAAGCTAGTGGATCATGGGGTTGCTTTGGAGACGATAGAGAGTTTCATGGGGAGTTTAAATGGGCTTTTTGATCTTCCAATGGAGCAGAAGTTGAAGGGTGTTAGATCAGCTAGCTTACCACTGGGTTACTGTGCCACAAATCCTGATTATGGAAAAAATTTGCCTTGGGCAGAGATCTTGCAATTGCTCCAGTCCCCACAACAGGTAGTTGGATTTGCTACGAAGGTTTTTGGTGATCAACATCAGCCATTTAGGTAAGAATTTCATATCCTCTAAATACTTCAATTCCTGGTCACTGATTTTAGAACCATATTTATTGATGCTTCGGGATATTCCTGGCATGTGACAATACTAAGTGACACAATATACTCTAATTGGAAAATGATGTGTTTAAATTTTATGACAATCTTATATTTCCTACTTGTCATCTTTCAAATGGATTGTTTTGTCGTTAAACATTGTGTAGCAAGAAATATGGTTTTATTTTATTTATTTAACCCATCATATGGTTTTATTCATTGTGGCCAAATAGTTTTATTCATTGATCATAGTATAAAACTAATTCTAATCTTTGGAATATATGCATCAGCAAGGCCATGATTGACTACCTGAATGCATTAGACAATCTAGGAATGACCATTTTCGAGATGCTAGCTCATGGACTGGACCTTCCAGACGACTTTTTTAAAAAGCACTTTGAAGAGAAAGAGGCTACCATGATCAGGGTCAACAGATATCCACCTTGTCCTCTCCCGGAAAAATGTCTTGGGCTTGGGAGCCATTCAGACCCTCACACCTTAACCATATTGCTGCAAGATGATGTTGGTGGGCTTCAAGTTCTGATGGGTAACAACAAATGGATTGGTATCCGCCCTGTTCAAAATTCTTTCATCATCAATATTGGTGACACCCTTGAAGTAATTTCTCTCTCATATGCAATTGTGTATCATATACTTTGATTTAGTTTAAATACTATTGTTTTGTTGCCGATCGAACAAATGTTTATATTGCCAAATTGTGAATCTAGACCACACATTTTAATAGGTTTCAACATAACAAATGGTTCAAATTCACAGTTTGGTAGGAGGAAATTTCATTTCGTTTATAAATTTGTTTTCATTGCTGGCAGGCTTGGACTAATGGGAGGCTGCGGAGTGTAGTGCACAGAGCAGTGGTTAACAAGGAGAAGAATAGGCTATCAGCAGCATATTTCATGAGCCCTGGTAACTCTGCTCTCATTGAGTGCCCTCCTGAGCTCATGGACCCAAAAACCAACCCTAAAAAGTATCAGCCCTTCACTTGGGGAGATTTCAAAAAGGAACTTTTGGTACAAAAGAGGGTTGTTGGTAAAACTGCTCTAGAAAGATATCTAATATCTAAATGAAGAGCATATGTACTTCTAAGATTAATGCTAGAAAGTATCAAACTTTCATATTGTAAACCACTTCTCCAATAAAGATGGAATATTACCTATACAAATGGCCTCGCCTCCGTTACAAATATGGGTGCAACATAACCTAAAATTGTACGACGAATATCATTCTCGTTACGAATATCATTTTCAGTAATATGAAGCTTTTCCTAAATAATGTTTGTCAACGCAAAGTCAAAGCATGGAACTTTCAAAATTCTCATCAAAGATCAACATATATGACGCCAAACGGAAGTCTGTTTAATTAGCCAACAACTATGGAAGACTCACATACATGCAGAATAGATCTGTCAATTGTATGACTAAAACAGGAGATATATTATATATAAGGTCTTCTTCTTATATATTATATATAGACATTGTGGAATGTTCATCTTACAAATTAAAATCGTCAAACTTATCAACCAAATTATAATTAAAGACTAAGAATGATGAGGAATTTGGACCCTCAACCGCTTGGCTTGTACAAGTAATATAACGACTATAAATTTAATTGAGACTAGGTTTTGGTTACTGGGTTACAGCTAAGTTCTGCAGAGTGGATAGAACAATTCAACAGAGAAATAAACCTAGAATTAATTACATGACTTGGCCAAGTTGCTATGAACACTCAGCAAAACCTAGAATCCATTATTGTCTTGTTTCTTGCAGTACTGACCAAAACTGTGTCGGTTCAAATTCAATTAGCCATCATAAAAGAAAAGGAAGACTTTTATTGTTGTCCATACGTTTAACTCAAATGAACACATATTTTCCAGCTATAATCCAGTTACATGTGTATAACATTTGGGACACTTGCAAGTCTTTTTCTTTTACTCTCTCCATTTCATCAGCTTTTGACAATGTCAATATGTTCTGACACATACTTCATCTTTTCAACTGTTCTCACGAAGATAGTATGTGCATAACGAAAAGCTATAGTTTGTATTCGATATGCTACGTGATTGACGTGTACTCCCTATTATATGTTGATTTAAGTGTTAAGTTTCTGAAAAACGGGCCAATATCTCACCACTAGCAACACCGATATTGTTCTCAACTTAACCATTTACAAAGTCCAGTAAGTTTTATCACAAAATGCTTCAATGCTATTAGAAATGGAACCACTTATTATAAGTTGTATTTTATTTAGTCAATCATCCGATGTAAGACTTATATTCTTCAATATTAAATACATATACACGTAATAATATAAGTGAAACGTTGCCACATAGAACGGGATACCATGTGTGTGGTGCAACCATGGTCTTAAATATCGATAATATCCCCGATATTATCCCGATAATATCTGATTTTTGGGGGTCCGATATTTTAACAACTAACCATATAGTTATCGTCATTATATCGATATTATCCCGATTCCCGATAATATCGGAAAGATATTTTCAACACTTTTATGAATGATTTGGTCAATATATCGAGATATTATCGATAATATCCCGATATGAAACTCAAAAAATGTAGAGAACTGAAGTAGCTCATTGAACTGATTTGGGCACTCTACGGAAAGCATGTCTCCTAGAGTAATACAAAAGTAGCTCATTGAGCTAATAAACAAAGCATGTCTAGCCGACAGAATGCTCACATGCTTTTACAAAATGGATAAAATATAAAACTTAGCTTTGGATTCCTTGCTTGGTTTACAAAATGGATAAAATATAAAACTCACCAACGTTTTTTCAACTTACATTACTTACCCTACCATTCAACCACTCATCTGCTTTTACTTACCCTACCATGGCAGTAGGCAGGCAGGACCAGGAATTGGTGTCATAGGGAAGAACTATACTCGTAGAGAAAGAGGCAAGGGGACATTGTCAAGTCAAGAAGATGACTCGTTATCTATAACTTCGGACTCTGTTGGAGTAGGAAGTAGTAACTATGGTTATACTCATAACCAACCATTTCCCTACCCTTCATATCCCATTCCTGTTGGGATGGAATCAAGTGACACATGGAAAGAATCCGAGACTCAATCTTCAAATGATTTTGCTTATGGACAACGTCAACCAATCTCGGATCCATATGGGTGGCATGTTAACAATTACATGGAAAACTATTTTGGGGATTTATCATTTGATGACTACTCTTCAAAATATACTTACTCTACACATAGAGATGATGAAGATAGTGAAAATTTTGAACCTCATAGGAACTCTATGTGGTACTAAGTCTTGTAAAATATTGTAGTAATTCATTATATATAAATGATTATGGTGTGTTTAATCTTCTTTCATTAATTACTACATATTTCTACACTTACGGTGTTTGCCAGCTCGCTATATAATCAACTTAAATCAATTAAATCCATCATGCAATGCATTTCCTTCCAATTTTTTGTGATAAACTAATAGATAATTGACTAAATAAACATCCTACAAAGTTTCAATAAAAATTTCCAAGTTTTTCTTACAATTTCCGTGGTTTTTATTCAATTTTTTCCGATACCGATAATATCCCGATATTTCCTGCGATATTTCCGTGTTTTTTGACTTCCGATACTTCCGATACCTCCGATATTTAAGACCATGGGTGCAACAGATACGCACGATAGTTTTCCGTCCTGCAATACCTAACTATTATGTGATGTGACTATCGTTGTATGCAAAGAAATTTCGTTCGTGGGTTCGGGTTGTTTTCTTTTCTTGAATTGTTTCTATTCTTAAATAAGGAAATGATTTATCAAACTTCAATGTCTTATTGCTTTTTATGAAATATATGGTCAACAAAGTTTATATGCACATCACACGTGTGCTTTCTATTGAATAATTGGTTAGCTTAGACATTTATATTTGAACAGCCAAAATTTTGGTTCGAAGTGAAAGTCTAGTTTAACAAATCAAATTGTCTTGCTTTGAAACTTTAACGTAACCTTGACTCTCCATTTTAACAAATTATGTCAAAAGCCTCTCTCTTTGAAGAGAATGGATTTGACAGAATTTTTGTGCAACTCGTTGAAGAAAGCACACACATGCATGAGATTGTACGTTAAAGTTTGATATGGCCGTTGGGCTCAACACTTGAAGCCTTGCTCTGATACCATGAAAAAAGTTAAGGTTCCCCACTCCAAAATCAATTGACAATTGGAGGAGTAACCCAACTCCTTATAAGCTCAAGCTAGGTCCCTTAATTTTTCGATGTGGGACAAACACTCTCAACACTCTTATGGATAAGATATTATTAGGTTTCCTTTGTGTAAGGTTTTGGTCAATAACTAAGGATGTTTCTTCGAATGTTGCTCTAGCTACAAATAAAAATTAACCTGCCCAACATGAAAAGTAAGTACAAGAAGAAACACAAAGTAGTTTTGTTTGTCAACTTGGCAACAACATGTTGAAGTTGGAGAAACATATATAACTTTACTTTACCCAGTCACACAAGCCCTTCTTAGTCTCAGAAAGACGTAGATTCCTTTCAGAAGTCATTGGTTTGCACGATGATCGAATTAGTCAAATTAAAAAACACGTGGATGAAAATTTGAAAACAGAGCAAAACATGGGGAGCAAATTTATATTTCAACCTTCCTTTTCTACTAAGCACGCCCAGATCAATGAGAAATGACAAAATAGTACGGTAGTACGACCACGTGATACAGCTTGTGCACATGGATTCCAACCCAGTTAAACAAATTTTTGGTGCTAATTTTTATGAAATTCACCTTAATTAATGGAAATTGCTACACTCTAACACCTTCCAAGATAAAGTCAGTCAGTTAGTTACCCACGCATAATAAATAGGAAAAAGTTTATATAACGCAGCCACCAGAAAATCTCTAAGTCCACCCTTAATTGTAACTTTCTTTCTTCTTTTTACCAACTAAAGTTGCTTTTCCGTTCCATCACGAATGGATCGAAATTTTGACCTATCCTAATTCTAAAAATTTTCTTTTCAATATGTAATATCGAATACGATTTATGTTTCATGTATATTTGTAAAAATTATATATCTGTCATGCATGCTGGAGTTGTAAATTTGGTTTTTGTAACTTGTTGAGAATACCGGTTGAGCTAAACCTACAACTCGTGCTCAAGTCAAATTTTGATGGAGTTGGTACCTAACCTAATTTCAAAACTCATACTCCAGTCGTTTGCTCTTTCAAATGCTAGTTCAAAATTCGAACTGGGTTAGGCATGTTAAGAATGAGCCCTCCTAAATTGCGCCCTAGTTTATAAATCAAAAAGTTCAACAAGAAAATTAATATTCAAAGAAGAAGGTCGAGATCAAGCAAAAATCCAGGGTTGTCACCAAATTGAATATAAATAAATAAGAGAGAAGTAAACCTTATGTTTGGTGAAAGTGGACATCCATTGTCTCTTTGTCAGACCCAAAAAAGAGAAAATTGACCTGGACATTCTCAAATCCATGTTTCAAAGTGAAAACGCAGTTCTCTCACATTATCATGTGTATTAAAAATCATGATTAATTAGTCTAACTTCTCAGTCCTACATATATTTTCTTTTAATTTTCCGCAAAGAAACCCTCTGGAGGAGCTAGGTCAAGGAACTTATAATTCTGTATAAAAACAAATTAAACCTCAAGGGGAGGCGCACAAAGCACCTTCGGATTTCACATTCACTTAAATACTTATTCAGATTCGGTTGTTGGGGGTGCATATATGGGTTACGCTAGTTGACCAAGGTACTGTGTCTGACCCTTTACACCCGAGTTGAATTCATCTCCCCAAACATTAGAATAGTTAATATCGCTTTGCTAAAATTAAAAAAAAAATAGTTTGGTTGTTTGGTGTTCCTCCATTGCTACAATTCTCTCATCTCTCTCACGTGTGGTTTATTCTTATGCATTGCTTAATCCATATTTGCACACTTAATTAAGTTATTTTATTGGGCTTTTCTTCTGTTTGATTAATTTAAGATACAAAACATATATCTGTGTCACTTTTGTCTGTCCCTCTCGGGCACATTAGGGCTGCATTCGTCAATGTGTCCGGGGTCACTTTCAATCTTTGGTGCACCAATAAAACTATAAGTTTGGTACAAAGAATGAAAAACACACCCCCACCGGCCACCAAAGAGGTTTTCTTTATTCCCAAAAAAGTTGGAAGGATGGAAAATATGGGGAATATATTGAAGGGAGAAGCGTGATCATCTTTTATATTATTTTTGACCCAAAAAAGAAAAATCTTTTATGAATAGACTATTCATACCGCGTATGTTTTGGGATAAGTATTGAAATATATTTGGCATGTCAAACTCGACTTATGGTTGCTTGATACAAACTCAAATTACTTATACATTACTCGTATCATTAGGTTAATCATCGTTATATTATTGATACTTCGATCTTATGGTTCTCAATAGAAGATCATGGTATGAGCCATGGCATTACAGACGCACTACCAGAAAAGGTACCACATACCGAAAGGGTAATAACGACCCTCAATTGGGGTACAACGGTGACACTTACCCAATAGAAGATCGTGGTATGAGCCATGGCATGATCAACCATCATGATGATCATGGCCACACCTTAATAAATATATTTAACAAACTAAACCTATGGCATTAAAAAAATAATAATTCTAATTAGGGATAGTTTAGCAAAAGGAAGTTCATTAAAAGATGATTAGTGTAAATAGAAAAAGAAAAATTCATGATGTATTTAAAAACTCTTTTATATATATAAATAAAAAATAAAAAATCAAAGTCGGGAGAATGTATTAAAGAAGCCAAAAGGCAGATGCACCACCGGAAAATGTACCACATACCCAAAGGGTAATAACGACCCTCAATTGGGGTACAACGGTGTCACCAAGGGCGGACCTAAGCTTAGGCTGGAGTGGGCTCCAACCTAGGGGAAGATTTATAAAGTATTGAAGATGGTTTAAATGTTATAAGTTTCATTTCTACTCTAATAAATATTAGCCCACTCCTAAAACATATAGGAAATAATAACATCAATCCAAATCTATATAAATTCGCCGGAAAAATCATTGTAAGTGCTTCAAATTGCCCCTTTGCTCAACTGGTGTGCAGATTACCTTATTTCCATTTTCAACATTTAAGTAAATGTCTTTGTCCTTTTACTTTCATTTATTTTTATATTACTCCATTTACTTAAGTTTACAATGTAAATAAGGAAGTACCCCCTATTTGGATTCAAATAAAAATACTGGAAAAATCAAATTCTCACCAAATCAAAATATGAAAAATCGGTTTTAGTGCAAAATACGATTTAGGCTAAAAATGATGGCTCAGTAGGTCAATATATACTTCATATTAAAATCCCATAAAATCAAGTTTTCTTATTTGATGTGTAAGGAATAAAAGCCGTCAAAAATTATCTTGAGAAAATGAGTACTCCGAAAAACCATTTTTCATACTTAGTCAATATTGCACCTCCGCTAAAAAACTTATGGGTCTGCCAGTGATACCAGTGTAGGGTTTATATCTTTGCTGAACCTGGAGGATCCTTGGTTTTGTTTGGCCTTGTGCGAACTCAAAATAATTGAGCCAAGAGGCTGAAGGTTATTCACATCATGACAGATGAGATGAACAACCACAACAGAATCTGCCTCCAAAATTACTTTGCTTAAACCCCACATCCTAGGCCAACTTTAGAGTCTTAGACCACAATATATACCCCATAGCTCAGCATCCAAGACTTGACCATTCCCCAGATGTGCTACAAACCCAGCAACCCACTCACTACACCCCCTGTAGCAATGCGTCATTGAGATCCCTTCCTACAGAAATCAGTATTGATTTTAATGAATCCACTGGAAGGGGGTTGCCAAGTCATATTTAAATTAGTCTACTTCACCTGAAACCCTTAGAGCGATTCCACCGATGCGCCTTGTCTGGGGGGAGGGGGGGGGTTTGGACCAAAATCTTGTTTCCAGCGGCAAGGGCTTGCCCTGGTAGGAGATGGGGCCCACGAACCCAGGCTAGCCCTTAGGCAAGATCTGCCTTAGTTCCAACCCCAGTTTGCTGACGTCATTGATGATGTCAGCAATAAAAAAAATTGAAAAAAATCTACAAAAAAATGTGAAAAAAATTCGAATAATTATTTAAAAATTCACCAAAAAGTTCTGAACTGTTTTTCTATAAATACCTGCCATTCTTCTTCATTTTCAACACAAAATCCTCTTATAATTTCTTCTCCTTCTATTATTTTTCATTTTCTACACAATTTTCAACACATTCAATACATCAAACAAAATATAATTACAAGAAATCTTATCCGAAATATTCTCAAAGTTAATTCTTTATGATTTAAAAACAAAATATTATCCGAATTAATTATTGAGGTAAAAAAATTTGTGAAAAAAACAAAAAAATGAATAGTAATTGCCCTTAGGCATGGCAACGGGTGGAAACACAAAATACTATTTGTAAGGGCAACTACTATTCACGTGAATAGTGGCTGCCTTAGCTCCCCCTTGCCATGGCAAAGGGCAAATGGGTGGAGTTGCTCTAATAGATTACAACCACAGCGGAAGGATCCGTCGGCAACACATTTTTATTTCCTTGTTTCAGTCCTCTTAACCTTTTATCAATTGGACTGACTGAAAGTTGTGATTCCCTGTCGATGTACTCTGACCCCTCCACTTCGAAAAAGCACCTTTCATTATTCTTCCTTTTCTTCCACCTCCTTTCGATCTCTACTCGTAACTCAGTTAGTTTAAGTTGGATTCTACTTTTGGAGCAGGAAGCACTTTTCATCTTTATACTGCTGGGTCGGTAGTGTATCTTCGTTGAATATATAATAAAAGGAACTCCTTCTCCATTTCCATGTCTTCTTAATTTGTCACTAAATTAAGATATTCCACAAATTCCCCTTATTTCTAAAACAAATATATTACTGGTAAGATCAAACCTATCACTCCTACATTCATCATAGTTAATGTGAGAATGTGAAGAAATGTTTCGAGAAAGCTAACACAAGGATTTTCAAGGAGTTGAATTACTCTCTTTATTGTCAATTGGTTTTGGGGGTGAAACCTCAATATCTTTCATGGTATTTGAGATAGGTTCAATACATGTGAGGCCCAATAGCCACATGTATTCAACATCACCCAATACGATGTCACACAATATGAGTTGTTCACGTGTTAAGCTTGAAATGTAGCCACATATGTATGAACTGTCGTATGAGAAGCACATTAGAAAGTTGAGAATTGTTAATTGGTTTTACTATTTAAATGATGACGACCATGTAAATTAGAAAAGGAAAAATATATATTATAAATATATGTAGGTGTACTTTCATACACTACCATTAATATTTCTTTGTTTAAGTCCTTTTAAATTCCCAACGACAAAAAATGGTGATTCCATGTTGATGTACTCTGACTGACCCCTCTACTTTTGTCCTCCACCAAACAAAAGGGCATCTAAAATCTTCAATGATCTACCCTGGTGTTGGTAATATATATCACAGAAAGAAAGAAAACAAAAATAGATGGTCTTATGAGCTACAAACCCTAGGGATAATAATTTAGCAACAAAGAAAACCAATAAACTTTTATATATCCTTATTTCAGTCCTGTTAACTTTTCTTATTTGGACTCGCAGAAAAAGAAGATGATTCTTTGTTGATGCACTCTCGCCCAATGGCCACCAAACAAAAGAGAGTTTGGTCTCTACTGATAGAGAGAGAGAGAGTAGGGAGCCACTTTTTTCAACTTTAAAATTACGGCTGGTCGTCTATGGACTCTCTATATATAGGAAACCTATAGCTTTTTCCATTTCCAGGCCACTTCATTTGTCACTAAATTAGTTTGGTAATTAACAAATTAATATTAAAACCATGCCCTAAGCATGCAGCACGTTGTACACGACCCAATATATTAAGGAAAAAACTCGGTAATTAGGCAAGGCCACAAGGCAAACATGCTTCATATTTTAGAATAATATATGGATCACTTTTTAAAACACGGAATGGATTTTCAGAGTTGAAATCTCACATATCCCACTAGTGTCCACTACAGTGATTAAAGATGTGGATTAGCCATATTTTTGTGTGTGTGCCTTTCCAATCGCCATCATTATTTGGAGTGATGGAGTGAGAAAGTGAAAGGCAAATTTCTTTTCCCTACTCTACTCATCACAAAAGGCTTTTTACAAAGAGTCAACTCCTAACATGTGAGAAATGCATGCCCCCCTAAATAGTTTGCCACCACAAATCTCAGGACCGCGTGAGGAAGGTACGTGGACGGTGGACGGTGCACTATGCATTCAATTATTTCATGCATTTCAGATCAGTTTACTCATGCATTTAAAATCTTGTGCTCGAATCACACGTCTCTCTCAATATTACTTGTATGATATAAAATTTCAATGTACTTATCTTAAAACGATCTATGTGCATACTTGTTAAATTGCTACGAAATTAAGATTTGCAAACCTAGCTAATATCAAAGTTGCCCAGTCAAAATATTAGGAATACACTTGGTTTTGGTTCCGTCCCTTTCAAGATATAGAGCCAAATCATGAGCATTTCAAGGAACATGGTATCCCACAAGGCAAGACGCTACATCAATATAGGTTATTTAGTCGTCATAGTCCTTTAATTTAAATTCAATTTGTATTTGGTCCTGCTGTCAAATTTGTTAAATTTAGGGGTGAAATTGTTACCTCATCACGCTACCACTCCCACCACCACTTTGTACCCATTTCCACCACCATAAGAACAAAAAAAAACAAAGAACAAAACCCAGTTGCCTTCTTTTGAATTTTTTTTTTATTTGCACCCATCAAACATCCAAGTTCACTCCAATATTTTTTTTCAAAACATTAAAATCCAACTATGCCTTTCATAATAAATTAAAAATTAAAAATAAATAAAAATTTCCACACAAACCTACCCCCAAATTCCCATGGTTTATCTCTCTCCTCCAATCCTCTCAATCTTGACCATATGAACTGAAAAATAAAGAGAAAGCAAGAAAATGAACGTAAAAAATACAGTTTTGCCTATTAGAAAGAACATAAAAATATTATTTTGCCCCTAATTTGACCCCAAAAAAACGTAACGCATGACCAATACTGCTAACGAAAATAGGGTTCAAGGACTACAACAACCATTTTGCATATTCGATGGCTAAAATGCAAATCGAGTCTAAGTTTAGGAACTATGGCAACTAAAATGCCATATTTTTTTGGACTCTAAGAGGTTATTAGACATCTAATGTAAAAGCATGAGCAAACTAGCATGTGGGGTGGCACCACAATGGAAAAGTAGACCCAATATAATACTCCCCCTCCCCATCCCTTGCGAATGATTTTTTTTTTTTTAATAAAAAAAACATGAGGTAATTTGGACTGTTTGAATAAATAAAGAGGAAAATACAACTTTGCCCTCAAAATTATACCCCATCCCTTGAAGAAGGTACTCAAGTTCTCACAAACTTGTCATAAATTTTATTCCAAATATCCTATTTAAATTCATTAGTTTTGTGTCTAAATAAAAACATTATGGAAATGTACTCTTTTTATATATTAAATTTGCATAATATGTAGGTATAGTTTACGACCGGCTGCTTTCGTATGATCGATGTAGGCAGTCTCACATAGCGGCGTCGTTAAATAATTCTGTTGAAAAGAGGAGAATACTCGGACAAAAACGGGTTAGGTCGTTAGTTTAGGCCATATATAGCATCCCTCGAAAATATTCACTTATAATAGGTCATTGTGTGGTCTATATATTAGTTTTTGCCCAAAATTATATGAGCTGATTGAAGCAATCAGAAGAAGTTGAAGGGACCCATTAGTGGGGCTCAACTATGTTGTGTAGTGTGTCTCATAATTGAACTTTTAGCGTGGATCCTTATTCACCGTTGGATTAGATTTAACGGCTGATGATCGCTAAATTCCCTGGTTACAAGGTGAACGAGACTATTGAATTATATATGCCACAAATCACAGTCTGATATATGTGTAAAAACTTATTTTTTTCAGTGATTTAAAAAAATTATTTTTACATATGTATCAAATTATAATTTATCTGTAATCACTTTTGTACTTCAAGAGAAAAAAAACAAGAGGATAGAATTACTTACCCAAAAAAGGAAGATATGAATCTGGTGGGGTATTATCATGGACGGTAGTTGGTAGACACTCATTAATACCACATTATTGGACCAAATAGTAGCCATGTATTAAAGTATAAAGGCCAAACATTTTCTCCTACTTCTTTTTGTTGCTAATAATGACCGTTAAATTCCCTAATGACAAGGTGAACGAGACTACTGAATTATATATGCCATAAACCCCAGTCTGATATATGTGTAAAAACTTTTTTCTTTTTAAATGGTTTTAAAAAATTATTTTTATATATGTGTCGAATTATAATTTATATGTAACATATAAAGTGCTAGGTATATATGGCTTTGGTGTTACTTTTGTACTTCAAGAGAAAAAGAACAAGAACCCCAAAAAAAACAAAGATACGAAGATGAAATAAAGTGGCCTCTTGTATGAATCTGGTGGGGTATTATCATGGCCGGTAGTTGGTAGACACTCAATTAATACCACATTATTGGACCAAATAGTAGCCAAACATTTTCTCCAATTTCTTTTTGTCGCTAATAATGACTTCAAATAATTTCGGCATTTTATAATTTTAAGGATCCTTTTTAAATAGTGGGCAGGCTTGATAGTTCTAAGACCATTTTATATCTGAATATTTAAATTTTTAAGTGCGCTGTGCGCATTGTGTCTTATTTTTAAGTCTATATTCAGATATCATCTTACAAAAAATTAGATAAATTGGAAACCGTTTCGACATCCAATTGTGTCCTACAAAATAAATGAATACGGTGCTTCAAGAAAGTACTAAAATTTCAATATTTCAATTGAGTGGTCAAATGATATTTGATTCAAGTATTTTTTGTAGAGATGATTTTTTAATAAATGTCTACAATATAGACATTCGGATTAGTGAAATACAACTGAATCCCTCAACTGAAACTCCCTGTATATATGTATTTGTATATATTATCTAACTTTTTTTTTTTTGGAAAGGATTGATCTAACTGATATGAAACTCGTGCGCAAAACTATACCTACCATTATAAGTACCCATTATTATTCATAAGACTAATGCATGCAGGTGGGCAAATTCTCAGAATGTTTAGGGTTGTGGAGGTTTGCATTATAACTAATTTGTAATAATCAACTAGAATTAATGATTATGTGAAATGTATTTTTTTTTTTTGGTGAACATGTGAAATGTATTTTGATCTATACATAGTGTTGCATAACTTTTGTCATCATTTCCCATGAAAGTGAAAGTGAATTGGCCAATTAGTTGTTTGTTATATCGTCACATCGTGGGGAGAGGAAAAAATGGAGAAACGTCAACCGATTGGGCTGCTACAAGGATACCAATTATATGTAGCAAGACGAGAATATTCCAATACAATTAGCAAGATCAGTATAATTTCAACAGGAGTCATCTCCTACAAGACAATTTTTGCATGTTTGGTCACTAATCTAAATTATTGATGAGTTGAAATCTTGTAACTAACACGTTTAATTTTGACAGTCTAGCAACACGATAGCATGTTATATATTTGGTAAGAAAAGCCAACGGGGTCTATTTCAGTGAAAAAGGACAAACTAGTGGTTTTAGGTTTGAACCACAATGACATCATAATAGTGTGTGTATTACTGTGTGTGAGGAACCCCCCTCCCATATAGTAATTTCCCTATATCTTCTACTAACATCATAATTATTAAAAAAAATTAAAAGTAAAAGGCTAATAAAGCACCAAATGTCTGGCCATGCAAATCTTAGATTGCGGTCTAAAGTAGAAACCCTAATAAACGAATAGTTTGAGTATTGTCCAAGCTACGTAGAAACTAAAACCTAGCCAGCACATGAGCATGCTACGTAAGGGCTTATGTATTTGAGTATAATTTTACTTTTCTTCTCTTGTTTGATTTGTATGTAAGTAGTTTGGATAATTGGTTTTCCTATCAGAATGACGAAGAATCTCTCTCTTTAAAACTTTTTGACATAACTATTTGACTTGAATGTTATCTAGTCTTTGTTCAAGATTCAACCCCACACCCCTAAACCCAAATTTTGGTGACCTAATTGCTGATCATACTTTGATGATATTTATACAAAAGATAAGATGGTGCTGATGAGCGCTTAAGCGCTAATCAGTTTGTAAGTTAATACGGTAAATTTTTGTAATGACGATAATTGAACGACAAGTAGTTTGGACCTGAAGAAAATATTATCAAGTGAACACAAATATATAATTAACGCCGTATTAATTTACTAACTAGTAAACGCTTAAATCACGTGCCACCTGTTCAACTTCAAACACAGACAAGGAAACACCCACTTGCTATTTTATATATAAGTATATAGGTATTGGATTTGGAGATAATGGAATTATAATATTATTTTCATAAGTTCTTGCTTTGATCATGATGACCACAACAACCTAACTACTTGTAATAAGAAATGAGTAAATAATAGAGATATTTAGCCATATACCCATTCTTGGCACTAATAATATAGATAAACCATACACCATTTAATTTTTATAAATAAACCCAACTACTTGTAATAAGAAATGAGTAAATAATAGAGATATTTAGCCATATACCCATTCTTGGCACTAATAATATAGATAAACCCTACACCATTTAATTTTTATAAATAAACCCAAAAAAAAAATCCAAAAAATGAAAGCTGGCCTTATTGAATTTAATTTTGATTATTAAATTATTTTAATATCTTATTGAGTATTTTGGGTTTTTTTTAATGAGGTTTTGGGGTTGGGCTTGTTTTAAGAAATTGATGACAGTTTTGTGATTTATAAGAAGTTAAAAGCCTTTTTGTATGTTGTAAATGGGCTTTAGGTGTGTTTCTAAAGTCCATTTCATATGAGGTATTTTTATAATTTGGGCCCATATATTTAGTATAATAGTGAATCTCCCTAAATAATATTGTACAGTATTATTCCATTCATTATCTGTATATTTTTATATTAAAATAAATGATGCTTGCCCAGAGAATGAACAAACAAACCTGAAATTGAGAATTAATTGGTCACAACACATTAATAACTATAACTAAAGAATTAGAAAATTAAAAAATTTCACTTGCAATTTAAAACAAATTTAATCACATTGACTTTCATCTTAGATGTGATTGATAATGTAAAATTGTAAAATTTATCAAATGTATTCACTAAATAATATGTTAGTGTATACGTGAATAAAATCACAGTTACTTAGAATTTGAATCGCATACTTTATAAAAATCACAAGTTGACACATATGTAAGAATAATTCATTCAAAATACATAAAGAAAAATCTATGTGCACGTATCAAACTGTAATTGATAGAAAAATAAAAAATGTATATTTCTTACGAAAGAGGCAAGTAGTTTCCATAAAATTCGGTCTTCGTACCAAAATACCGGTACTCATTAATAAATATGTGTACAGTTCTGTTGTTATGTTCTCATGGCTGCTTCTGAGTCGTGTCCGTACACCCAAACCATTTAAATCATTTGACAGA
The DNA here is from genome assembly GCF_002207925.1 of Prunus avium. The sequence goes on along the minus strand of NW_018921688.1, from coordinate 463,658 downwards.
GTGAATAGTTTTTGGTTCTCCTCCTCTTCCTCCATTTTTCTTCGTAGAGAGAAAGTCCACACCACAACAAAAAATAGTCTAGTCAATCAACCACCGATAAGCTGTGCAGCCCAAGAAAGGGCAAAGCCGTCAGATCACTTCAATAGTTTGAATTGAAGTCATAGGGGGGAGGATATTTCAGTCAATGCCAATCCCAGGTGCCCCTCCACGCCCTCCTCTCCCAGACAGCGTCCGAGGCTGGACGCAGACTTTTAGGAACGATCCTGTCTTGTGTGTTTAAACACGAATTCGCTCATTAAATTCAATTTATCTTATTAATAAACAGAGAAAAGGTCAATAATATTTCTTTTGTACAGAGTCAGATGCCATTTCCGTAATAATGGGGAAAAACTATGGGCATTTAGTAAACCGACGATTTATATATGCCTCCATTGATCATTTCAAATCCCACTTAATTGTAAATCGACAGTCTCTGTCTCTCCTCTCTCTCGCTCTCTTCTTAATTGCTCTGCAAACGACTTCTTCTTCTTCTT